>JAJGRW010001354.1:661032-750111 GCA_025461045.1 Carex parvula
ATGAAATGTTTTCATATTATACGCTTCTAATTAATTGATGGCGCTAAAAAAAAAAAAAAAAAATTGGAAAGGTCCAATAAATGCTGAGTGTGTTATTTATCATTGTGTGAAGAATGATTTGCTGTGAATTAGTTATTAGATTAAAAACTAAGTCTTATTAGATCTGGCATATAATTAAGCATTTATATATGTGGGAAATTTTGGTCAGAACTACAATCTGTTTTTCTAATACCAATACTTATTGGATATAATTTTGATTTATTAAATATGCAAATTATGTCCAAAGAGCACCAAATATTAACACATTTTAGCATGATGATATGAGCTCTTAGAGCAAAGTAATAACCAATTAATTAGAAGAAAAAAAAAGAGGCAGGCATTTATAGGTTAAATGTGTTTGCAGCTGAAGTAAAAGAGATCTCCTTTTAATTATTTGTTAGCTTAATTTGCATTATATAGTAATTTTATTTAATGTCATGTGATTTGATTTATGTTTTGGATAAATAGAAGCAAAATATAGGTTTGGATTATCACTCTAGCCGCCTACAATTACAATATTTCAAATTATTTTCAGATTTAGAGAAAACCATTGTTGCTTGTGCACACAACTTCAATATTCATACTACAATCTCAAGCATACTCAACTACAATCAATCTTGTGTAAGAAGTAGAGTGATCCGTGTGTGATCATCTTGTTTGTTTCATACATTTGAGCCTTTAGTGCTCGTGAGCCAATTCTGTGCTCGGACCGTGTGACTTTTCCAGAGTTTATAAGGGCTCACCGGTTCCACCTTGTATTCCTTTCTCAATGGGTAAAGAAAGGCGTGTCATCAAGAAGGTTGCGAAGCCCCGGAGACGTAGGCATTAGTGCCGAACTCTGTAAACAACTCTCGTGTCAAGTGTCTCTTAACTCTTCTATTTACTTTACGTACACTTGTTTTGTTTAAAGTTTATTCTTGTTTCCGCCAAAAATAATTCACACACACGTTAGTTAAAATCGTTAGTGGTGAATATTAATTTACTTAAGTATCAAAATTTAAAAGGCCCCATATTCATCATCTCTAGGTGTCGTTAGGGACCAACAAAAATAAAATCCATTTTGATTAAAAATATTAATTGATATTTATAATGTCCTGTAAATATATTTCAGTATATTTGTCTACTTATATATATATATATATATATATATATGTAGTTTTTTTATTTTGCACAAAATTATTAACGAGCATACAAGATATATAATATGTAAAAGTATATATATCTGTAAATTTTAGTGATGTAAAATTTAGTGATCGTAGGACTATAAAAGAAGTCTCTATTAATTAACAATATTAATAAATATTCAAAATGCGCTGCGAATGAATTACAGACTATTTATCTGCGTATCATATGTACATTGTATCTATTTTATTTTATGAAAAACATAAAAGATAATATTTAGTATATTTTTGTAAATTTTGATGATCATAATATTTGAAATTAAGTCTTTTATTATTTAAAAAATAATATACGTTAATTTATAATTTTTGTAAATGAATTCTAACATTTTATCTATAGTGTAGTACTGTATCCAAACTGAAGTCGCAAATAAGTCGATCTCGCAAATATATATTTATATCAAATCAATGTTCAACGGTGGTAAAATGGTGGACCCATTCTTTGGAGGCCGCCATTTCACGTTGCAGCCCCGGGCGCAAAAACCAAAAAAATCAGCCAAAACGTTTAATTTTAATATATTTGTTTAATACATTTTAAAATAGAAAGAACAACTAATAATTTGAATATATTATAAAAACATCAAACAAAATAGATAAAAATCTTATAATTTAGATGTACTAGAAGGACTCCCGAAACATTTTTCAGACATGATTTTTTCTAGCTGTAAAAAAAAATTAAACTATTTCTTAATATGTTACTGGAAAAAATAACAATGTTTTGAATCTGAATTATTGATCCCGATTCAAAAGTCACTTCTAGTAAATAAAGAAATTATCGTAGTCCTTCTAGTACATTCAAATTTTAAGATACTTTATCTATTTTAAAAAAAATGACTTGTCATCATTACGAAATATCAAATCAATTTTTTTTTCTAAAAATAGTTGGAGTATCGTACAATTTGAGTGTACTAGAAGGATCACGATATTTTCTTTATTTACCTAGAAATAACTTTTATACGTGGATCAATAATTCAGATCCAAAGCATTTTTATTTATTTTTCGGAGTCATTTTAGTACATCAAAATTATAAGATGTTTTATCTATTTTGTTTGATGTTCTTTTTAACATATTCAAATTATTAGTTATTCTTTCTATTTTGAAAAGTATTAAACAAATATATTAAAATTAGAGTGAGGCTACGGTGCTATGCATAGCACGGATTGGGTCCGTGCTACGGCTCAAAATTTGATTTTTCAAAATTCTAACGGTCAATCCGAAGCGTTCAACATAATTATAAAATGAATATGTACTTGCAAACCAAATTTTACATTTTTTTGAATTTTTTTACTATTTTTTTAGATAGGCTGTTTTTGGATGGTCCAGAATGTTTAGATCAAGTGATTTTCGAAAAAATAGTAAAAAAATTTGAAAAAATATAAAATTTGGTTTGCAAGTACATATTCATTTTATAATCATGTTGAACGGTTCGGATCGACCGTTAGGATTTTGAAAAGTCAAATTTTGAGCCGTAGCACGGACCCAAACGGTGCTATACATATCATCGTAGCCTCACTCTTAAAATTAAACATTTAAAAGCTAAAAAAATTTGGTCTAGAAAATTTCCTTATTTTTTAGATAGATAGAAAATTACTATTTCGGATAATTCAGAATTTTAGTCTTAACATATATTTTCATATGGAAAGATCATGTTGAACAATTCAAATCAATTGTTTGAACCTTAAATACAAAAATCTTAATTCATAGATCAAGCTCTTTCGTAATATATATATATATATATATATATATATATATATAGAGGAGGGTTCAACTGCCTCCATTTTTTGTGCCTCCACCATGCCTTCATTTTTTAAAACTTTAATAACTCAAATTTTAAAACTTAAAAGTCAAAATAAAACCGTTGGATATGATCTACATCATTTTATCTATGTGCTCATAAAATTAGTACGTTTTTTACAAGCTCTTGATGACAACTAAAACAAAATTGAAATGTCATAATTTTTTACACGTGTATAAATGAAATGATGTAGATCATATCCAACGGTTTTATTTTGACTTTTAAGTTTTAAATTTTGAGTTATTAAATTTTTTAAAAATGGAGGCATGAAAAATGGAGGCATTTGAACCCTCCTCATATATATATATATATATATATATATATATATATATATATATATATATATATGATACTACGATGTTTTGGTAAGTAAATATGATGTTTTACTTTCTGCTCATATCTCTATTTTCGAAGTTCAAACAGTCGATCTGAATTTCTCAACATGATATTCATATTGATTTGTGATTGGAGACTAAATTTTATATTTTTTTGAAATTTTACTATTTTTTTAGAATTCTTGAAAATCAGTGTTTTTGTGAATTTTTTATTTAATGAAAAGCTGTGATTTTTAAAAATTCTAAAAAAATGGTAAAAAACTTCCATAAAATTTGTTCTCCAATCACATATCAATATAAAAATCATGTTGAAAAATTCAAATCGACTGCTTGAACTATGAAAATAAAAATATGAGCATAAAGTAAAAACTATATTTACTTCCCAAAGCATGATAGCTTATCTCACTATATCTATATCTCAAATCGTCTTCAAACACATCACTACTTGCCAGACGAAACTTTGAGATATAACTTATTTCCTCCTCTCAAATTCAAACATTTTATAACAATATATAGTTCATATATATATACACACACATTCATTCCGAGCCTAATTAATCTCCGCCGCCAGCACAATGATCAATCTTTCTACAAGGGCGCAGCTTCCCGAGAGGCACCTTAACGTTTGCGGGGTTAACAAACACATTAACCATCTCAGCATAGTTTATGAATCGCGAGGCCCTACCTGTAGACTTCGCCGCCTCGACGGGCGCTTGGCCAACAAGCAAGAGGCTTAAAATGGCTAGGGTAAGTAAATATCGAACCGCCATTCCCTTGGACACATTAACCATCTCCTTTGTTGATTTGGGTTATGATTATATCTTCTTGAGTGATACACTTGTGATCTCTTAGAGGATTCTTATAGTAAAAACGGAAGGTGGAGAGTCATTGTAGTTGTTTTAATTGAATAAATGATTCATTGCTATTTTTAGGACTCAGTTATCGAATTCTGTTATGGATATCCGCGAAGATACCATCGGCAAAAAACACTTTTATTTTTGCGGAGAGAGAATTTTATAGTGTGCGGCAGTAACAAATTTTTTAATTAATTAAGTGATATTGTTGTTGCAAAGGGATAAGTTAATATAATATTTTCTGTGCAGGAGGTTAGCAGATAAATTCGGATAAAAGATTCTTTATAGATATTAAAATTGATATTCGCAGATAAATTCAGATAAAAAAATTCTTTATAGATATTAAAATTGAGAAACTCGATCTCATTTTATCTTTAAAAAAATCAGTTACTATGTTAAAATGCTAATTAATACAATAATGCACGACACCTATAATAAGATAAAAATTATTAAGATCTTGCCTATGATTTTATCATTAATGTATATATTTTATTTGTTTATTAAATTTAATGCAATTTGAATATGATATATTATCCTTAAAAATGGCAATATATCATGCTAATTTAATATTATTGTTGTTATTCTGTTAATATACGAATTCATTTTTCTTCTATTTTGTTTAACTCTTAATTAGTTAATTTATGTTACTTTTATGTATATTTGTATGAATTCAAATGTAGTACTTCGTGGAAATTTTATATCTGCACTATACAGTTAACCTAGAAAATAAATATAGAATGTACCTTGACAACAAAAAAAATCAAAATGCAAAGTAACCAAATGCACAGGGATTACAGTCTACTCAAATATTTTTTTTTTTTTTGACTAAAGTGGGTAACCCCACCTATTTTATATTGAAACAAAAGCAGTTCATACAATAATCAATGAAATATCAATTCTATTGTACAAAAGACCATAGGAGAGCAGACACAAAAGGAAATATAGAGTCATTTAAAAGAAAATTACAAACATCATTAGAAATTCAGAGTTAGGCAACTAGAAAGCCTATCAGGTACTGGAACAAGTCAAACAAGCCATATAGTGATCACCAGTGAAGGGGGAAGTTATCCTCTGCGGAGTTCTATAAAACTCCGCAGGTGCGGAGCAAATGAACGGACCAGATTAACTCTCAGCCGCTTTGTGATCGGGTTAACGGAGGGGGCAGTATTATTGTGCTTTTAGATTCGTGCAAAGTTAAAACTAACGGACCACTAACGGACCAGATTAAAAGAACCGCAGTCTGCGGAGCTTTTAAGCTCTGCAGAGGATAATATTCCCAGTGAAGGAAGAGCCAGAAACAGAAAAACTGTAGGTAACAGAATTTTTTAATATCACCTAAGGTAACAGAATCTGCACGATTATTAAAGCGACCTCAGACCAGAGTTAAAAACTCAGATTCTGATTGGACGGCCGTGATTCAAACAAAAATATTATGTTACCTCAGAGGATATGGATTCAGGGTTCAACAGGTCCCGATTCTGTAGAGTAACTCAAATTATGATTTGGGCCGAACCGTCATAATCAAAATTCAGGCCGAATCCGGCCCAAGTTAGAATTCACGGAATTATCTTAATATTCTAGCAGATTATGATCGGTCCGGATCCAAATTCATTTGTGAATTTCAATGTTAGAGGATCCGAATCCGGGTCCAACTCCCAAGTGCATGATGTCCATGGAATTGAGCGTTAATTGATTTGGATCTTCAAATATGAACCATACGGTCCAAAGTGTATTAAAAAAAAAAAACCTACTTTATTTTCAATTGATGAATGAGTCTGTGGCCTAAAATTCACTAGGATTTCCCCATCACCTCCCTTTTATCTTAATATTGTAATACTTAATTTCTCATATACAAATTGTTTTAAATATGTTTATAATACTAGTGACGGTAAAATTTGAACAAAGCTACATATTAGTCCATTGATTAAAATATAAACAATGGCATACATGTAATTTATAATGATGCATGATTGATTAAAATACCATTTTCTTAATCTGCAACAAAAGAAAGAATTTTTCAAACTATTACCAAAATAATTTCATTCAATTAAAAATGCAAAAATTTGAAGCATACTTTTTTCATATCTGAAATTTATCAAATAAAAAATGAAGTATTTCCACATTTGAGGGGTCCCAAAATAATTTTCAAGAAATTATGAAGACGAGCGGTAAATGTACTCAATATTGGACTTAATTTATTCGGAACAATTATACGGACATTATGGAAAAAAAATTATCCAAATTTAATATTCCTAAGGTAAGATATGAACTTCTAAGGTTTTGGACCTACAATTTAGTGCAACTATTGAACTTAGGAGGGACTTATATGCAAATTAAGGCATGCAAGTCGGGTGAGTCTATGGTACTATGCATATCACAAGTTGGTTCGTAATACGGATCAATATTTTCATTTAAATCTTAACTGTCAATCCGAACCGTTCAACATGATTTCCATATGAATATGTACTTGCAGACCGAATTTTATATATTTTAGAACTTTTTACTATTTTTTAAGATAGGTAGAAAATCACTTGATCTGAAAATTTAGACCATCCAAAAATAGTGATTTTCTACCTATCTTTAAAAATAGTAGAAAAATTCTAAAAAATATAAAATCAAGTCTGCAAGTACATATTCATATGAAAATTATGTTGAACAGTTAGGATTGACTATTAGGATTTTGAAAAAGAAAATCTTAATCCGTATCACTGACCAAATCGTTCTATGCACAGTACCATAGTCTCACTCATGCAAGTCTGTGTATTTACTAACTTTGATTTTGATTTTTCTTAATATTGAGTATAAAAAATTCTTTATTTTGCTTCCAGTAGCCAGGGGCATAGTAACATAACTCGTGAACAATTCGCATATAATTTGTGTATAATTCACGTATAATTCGCGTATAATTTATTTTCTTGATATTTTCGAACCAAATATCAAATAAAACGAGAAAACGTATTATATGTTTTACTCGCAAATAAAATGCGTTTTTTATTTAGTTTTTTTATTTTTTTTATTTTTTGATTTTTTTTGCTTTCTTGTAGTACTGAATCATTTCCGAATTATACCAGAATTATTCCCGAATCACGAAGTTTGGACTCTGCCGAACCAAACCCGAACTATTCATTGTCATATGATTGGGGGCTCAGCAACAAGATTCGCGAATAATTCGAATTTGAGCACCCTGCGAATCAATCAACGAATAAAACGTTAATTTGCGAATTCAACGAATTATTCGTGAATTTTACGAATTTTACGTTTTATTCGTGTTAAATTCGCAAAAATTCGTTGCGCCTTGATTTTGAAATCTGGATAAATTTTGAAATAGTGAGGTATTCATGTCTTTCTACGCCAGCTGGACCATCACGTGTTATAGCCCCAAAACTTTTTCAACCTCCTGAGATCCTCTCCAATCTTAAAAGAATTCATTGCATGATTAATGAAGATCTAACGGTTGAATATGAAATTAATGGTTTAAATCTTTTTAAAACCATCCAACTAAATCTGAAAAATAGAAGAAAAACTTTAAGTGTTAAGCATATCTGACTAGGCAAAGTTAGTGGGTTTTAAAGTCTAAATTTGATCTTTTGTGTCCCCTTTTTTGTTTTCTAATTGTACCGAATCATTCTCGAATTATATATTCGAATTATATTCGAATTACAAATTTTTGACCCGGCCGAACTGAATCCGAACTTTTGATTTGTCACTATGCTCCCAGGCATAGTGACAAATCAAAAGTTCGGGTTCGGGTCGACGGGGTCAAAGTTTTGTGATTCGGATATAATTCGGAAATGATTTGGTACAACAAGGAAACAAAAAAAAAAACTCAAAGAAACCGTAAAAAGAAAATTTTGAAAAAAATTCAAAATATTTTTTTTCGCATTTCTATCGCGAATAATTTGTCAACTCGAGTTTTATTCGTGAATAAAACGTATTATATGTTTTTTTTTTGCGTTTTATTCGTAGTTCGGTTCGGTTACGTCGAAAAAATGAATTATACGCGAATTATATCACTATGCTTGGGGGTACGGAATGAACTTTTTTCAGGTTACAACACGAAATACTATCTTTCCAAGGCCACAAAAAGTTAGAAGCACCATTTTCCCGCCAAAAGCTTCCCTCCTGTACCCTCAATTTCCCGCCGTTTCCCCCTCCTTTTCCCCCGCGCCTCTTTCGCGCGCCCCGCTCACTTCATTTTTCTCCTTCAGAGTCAACAATCCGTCTTTCTCTTTCCAACTTGCTTGAGATCCCTTCTTTCCATCTACCTGATTATGTTGAAAAGAAAGCTCGACCCATCAACTGATGCCCGAGATTTCTCGATCCGTAGCTGTACCAAGGATCTACGGCTGAGACGTGTCATTTCCCCTGGATCCGCCTCGAAAGGGATTAAGTTCACTGAAAATGGAGGCCCTCATATCGGGTCCTGTGAAGCTAGCGGTGGTAAGGATCCAATCATGGATGTAGAGATCAAGGATTTGATCAAGGGTCTTGATAAGGTAGATCGATTTTGTGATTCTGTGCAAGTTTTCTTGTTTTTTGAATATACGTTTCCAATATCTTGTATTTGAATTCACATCCTTTGGTAGTCTTTCTTTTGTCATCTGGAGAAGTATACATATTACAAGAAAGTTCGTGTTGCATATTAGTCCAATCCAACCCAATAAAGAATGACAGAAACGAGAAAAAAAAAATAGTGAATCATTCCAATTTCCAGTAGGTGTATGAGCATAATAATTTGTTCTCAGAAGATAAACTAAAAGATACTTAATTCGCCACTGGATCTTGTTGCTTGAGCTTTATATTGTTTCTTCTTCTTTTTTTTAATTTATGAATTGTATTGTTTTGAAGGATTCAATTTTTTCTGGAGGACTAAACAAGAATGGGTACAGGCCTAGAGGTATTTTGAAGAAGCCTAACGGGTCAGGATGGGACAGAGAAGATCCGATCCAAAGTACTCCGCCAGAGAATATTATTACTGTGGATAATGATGCAGCAAGCAACAGTCAGAATACTTTCACAAAATGCAGAGCAGTAGGTGTCTTAATTTTCAATTAGTTTTGGTTTGTTTTCTCAAATACATGAGAATATTCATAAATTGAATTTAGAAGTGAAAGAAATCTAATATTGGACAACAAAATCTCGCATAGGGATTCCAATTTTCCAACACATTTGTTTTCTCATTGAAACTATATAATTGATTAACGTATAAAGTAGATAACTATGGAAGTAATATATTTGGGTGCAAAACGAATAAGTTTGATGTTTTCTTTTTTTGATGTTCTAATGCTGCACCTAAATTGCATAAGAAAAATATGAACTCCCCATAGATTCTCATGCTTTTTATCCCTTCATTAGGGTGAAAAGTATGTAGTCCTTATTATATGACAAGTATTAGTTAGGATTATATAGTTATTAACTTGTAGATATGATAAAATTCTATTGACATTACAAACTTAACTCCTATATTATTTCTGAAATATACAGGATCATCGACAACTTGGAGGATATGCCTTAGCAAAAGTAAATATAACTACTATACTTCTACCAAACATGGAGCTATACAAAGCTGGCTTGAGAGTTTAGGAATAGTTTTAACATCATGTAACAATTTCTAAATAATTATTTATTCTCTATTTCAGAGAGTTGTACCTTGCTCAAGGAAAAAGCTAGTACAGGTACCAGGCTCTTTCAGCTATAAACGGCTTCTCCCTTATCTAATGGAGATGGATAAAAATGGTACTAGTTCAAGCTCTATTGACTTCCAGTTTGTTCCCATGAACAACTTTTCTTTTGGTTTGCGCTAATTATATTAAGTTCTTTTTATATTTTAGAGGTTCAAGCCTCTTCAACTGAGGAGAAAGCATGCAATCCAGATGCAGATTCACCAAATTCCATACTTTGTCAAAACCTTGATTTTTCTGAGATTCCAGTTTCTAACACACCCAATTCAGAAAAACAGGAAGATGTTACCGCTCTGATTGTTGTTTCGACAGATGCACAATTGAGTGAAATCCCTAAATCAGAGAACATCCAATCCAATTTAACCAATTGCACTGTCGAACCTCAGCCACCATTGGATGACTCTCAAACAATGGAGATACTTTGCTGTCCTCAATTAATTCCTTCTCCCTCCTCTGTTCAAGGAACCCTAACAATTGATGAACTTGCTAGTGGAAATGTTCTCAAGAGGGGTGAAATTCAAACTTTGACTAAGATGGGGGAAATCAAGAGAGATAGTGCAGGGGGCTGTAAAGGAATTTGCATGTGCTTGGATTGTGTTTTGTTTAGAACCAATGCTGAAAGGTCATTTGAGTTTTCAAAAAGGCAGTTGAATGAGGCTGATGAGGTAGTAAGAGGCTTGGTGACTGAGATCTGCAGTCTCCGACGTGTACTGGAGAAGTTTAATGGAAACAGATGCAGTGATTGTAGTCAAGTTTATCAGGTAAGTTTACTTGTGCAGTTTTTGATAGTTTATTTCCTTCTGTTGTATGGTTTTAGTATATTGTATGTATTTTATCATATGTGTAAACTACCAGCACAAGATACGAACTAGTGCTGACTGTGCTGGTATCCACTCTGACCAACCCTGGACTTCTGCTACATGCTTAGTCACTGTCTTTAAAGTAATTGTTGTTGACTAATGCCTGGCGTGTATCAGTAGCTTTCAAAGACTGCATCCTCACTTTATATGATATTGAATTAGATAATTTGTATTATAAATCTAAATAAGAAATTTCATTTTCAGGATGAGCTAATTAAGGCAGCATGTGAAAGGGCGTCTCTAGCAGAGAAGGTAGCCACCTTGCTTACCAAACAAATGTACATGGACCTAGATGCACATTGCAAACTACCGGTAAATTTCTTCCTCAATGTTTGAAAAAATCAACTTTATTTATTCAATTTCTGTCAATTTGTCCAGTTCAGCTCTCAAGTAAAAACTAGGATCACTAGATGTTGGGTTGTTTTTTGTTTGTGTTGTTTAAGTTGGGGTTTGCCAGTTTGGGCTTTTTGGGTTTGAGTCAACTTTGGGTATCAAAGTCACGTGGGCTTTGGTACTTATTGTTTGGATTTCAGGTTAGTTGGGCTGGAAGTCCTCGTAATTTACAAATATCTTTGACTGGTATTAGATTAGGTGGATTGTCAAATCAGGGGGCTTTTGAGTTTCAAATATTCTAGTACAGGTTTGGTTGGGATTGTCTTTGGTCCTGAGACTTTACAGAAAAGAAAAATTAAGTTTTGTCCGGTTTCCTAGGTTTTCTAGGTTCAATGGGGTTTGATTTTTCCAACTATGTATTTCCAATTCATTTTCATGTTTGAGTGAGCCTATGGTGCCATAGCAAGGATGGCTAGTGTACTATGGCTCAATATGATACTTTTTAAAATCCTAACGGTCGATTCAACCGTTCAATGTGATAACCATATGAATATGTACTTGCAAATTAAATTTTATATTTTTTTGAATTTTTTTACTATTTTTTTAGATAGGTAGAATTTTAATGGTCCAGAATTTTCAGAAAACACTGATTTTTCTACCTATCTAAAAAAATAGTAAAAAAATTCGAAAAAATATAAAATTTAGTTTGCAAGTACATATTCATATGATTATCACATTGAACGGTTGGATCGACCGTTAGGATTTTAAAAAGTACCATATTGAGCCGTAGTACACTAGTCATCCGTGCTATGCATAGCACCATAGGCTCACTCTTCATGTTTTCTGGAATTACACTGGAATTTCAGGTCATTTAGGAAAACATCTGGATAAAACCATGTTTTGAATTATTCGTATGATACTTTTGAGAACCCGTGCTTATTTGCAAATTACTGAATAAACAGGAGGCAAGAGTGGAGTTTTCAGATTGCATAGATCAGAGAATTATCCTGTCATCACTTGAGACCAATCCAAGAGAAAAATCGTAGGATTGCCAAAGATCAAAATGTAGTTTCAATATTTGCTCTTATTTAATCCGGCTTTATTGTTTTATTTGTGAGGTTTTATAAATTGTTTAGAATGTATTTTGTATTGTGCATAAAGAGCTGGGATGCATTAATGTGTGCTGTGCAGCAGTTGTGAATCTTTGAAGAGAAAGCAAAGGATTTTTATAGGATATTAGTGAAGGAAAAAAAAAAAGAACCTCCAGTACAAATAATTTGAACATGACCTCTGTTTTCATATTAGTGTTTTGTGTCATATAATTGGTATCAGGGTTCTAAATAGCTAGCTATAGTTTTTTCGGACCTCAAAAATGTATAATGCTATTAACCCTTTTTTTTTTATAATGATTCTAAATATCTAGCTATAGTTGCGTTATAGGTGTGCTATAGTTTTTTCGGACTTTAAAAGCTATAGTGCTATAATTGCTATTTAGAACCTTGATTGGTATGCGTAAATCTGTAAATGTAGGAACTTTGATATCAAAGATTTCTGGAACAATCAATATTAAATAATGAGCATGATGTTGATTTATAGTCGCTGGTTGGTTTTCATTTTCTGCTTCAATCGATTTTACCATGCAATTTGGTTTGACTTGGTGCAATTGGTATTTTATAGCAATATCACGATAAATTGGATAATGATATGATATATACAGCCTTCAATGAAAACACAACCAAAAGGACAATAAAAGTAAATAAAAATAAGTGTTGTCAAATTACAATTCGCACCTTATTCAGGGAAGCAGAACATTTTGCAAGCACTAGAAGAGTATGTATTCATCAACACATGCTTTCCAAAATTTCAATGAAAAAGGAGGGTGTAAAATATAATTTACACGAATGAAGAACATAAAGAGAAAGTACAAGTAAACTTTCATCTTATATATTTTTTTTTTCCTCTTAAAAGTAGGATCTCTACCTTACCCAGTAGTGATGCGTACACCGATGGCAATAAGAAATACTGCCAAAATAGCAAAAAATATAATTGAATGAACTAGTATGGAGACGCCACTTGTCTCCATGCTGCCGAACTGGACGATGCGGTGACCTGCCGGTAGCTGAAACAGCAGCCCTGGTGACAGTAGCACAAACAAGACTACCGCTATGACGACTGGCCCCCAGTCCGACATGTTCGTCGCCGGTTTTATTTTTATGCTTTTATAGATTTTTTTGGGTACTAACTTTTTTCTCTCTACCTGTGGGGAAAGTAATAGCCTATTTAGTTGTTTAATGGTTATCTCTATTTAATTGTAGTGTGTTCCAGAGAAAGAGAGGATGGAGAGAGAAGGATGCTGATTGTACAGTGAAAGGGATGTCTCATCCGATTTCCTATTTCAACCATATGTTCTCCCTTTATAACATGAATGTAAGACCAAATGTATTTATGGACTTTGGAAGTACATCCCGCTTGAATTGTTTTTGTATTTGTATTTCGATTGTGAAGTGTATAACTTTCTCTCTTTTATTCTTTTCCATTTTTCCTGCTTTGTGGGACCGTGGGCCATAAGTTTTGAAGTTCAGAGTCAGAGATCAAAGAGGTTTGGCGCCTTCCCACAGCACCAAATAAGTCTTGGCCGTGCATTTAAGACAGATGGTTTCGATTGACCAGTAAATAGGGGTGTTCATTGGGTCCGGTTTAGTCGGTTTTGAACCGAACTGAATTAGTTTGAACTAAACGGTTCGGTTTTCTTGGTTTAATGGTTCGGTTCGGTTTGTTTTTTAAAACCGAATTATAATTCGGTTCGGTTCGGTATGAAAAAATTGAAAACCGAAATAATCAAACCGACCGATATTTTATATATTATGAATTTGGTCTGGACCGCCCCGGTTTATTTCTTAATACCCCGGTTTATTTCTTAATCAATTGCTTTAAATACTTCGGTTTATTTCTTAATATCCCAGTTTATTTCTTAATATCCCGATTTATTTCTTAATACCTCGGTTTATTTCTTAATATACTTCGGTTTATTATAAATCAATTGATTTAAATAAAAAAATTAATATATTTCGGTTTGAACCGAACAAACCGAAATAAAACTTTGGTTCGGTTCGGTTCGGTTCGGTTCGGTTGCAATGCTAAATCGGTTCGGTTCGGTTTTATTTTTGAAACGAATTATAACTTGGTTTGCCTAGTTCGGTTCGGTTTCAACCGATCCGAACCGATGAACACCCCTACTAGTAAATAGCTGTTGCATATCAGTCAATGCTGTCTGAATTTAAATATATATGATATGTCCTATCCCTGAGAGTAGGCCGTATGTCGGAGTATGTGGATTTGGGCTCGCCCCGTCTCGAGGAAACGGACCGAGACTAGCAGAGTGGATTGTTGGTTCCCGAAGTGGGAAGGTCTGGAGGTATTCCGACTCTATCCTCTGTGATACCTCGCCTATATCGTGAAAGTTCGACCCCCATTCCATGAAACTGTTTGTCTTAAATAGGTCGTCCCTAACCGCCATTCTGCGTTGTTGGAGTAGTTAGGAGAATTCGCATAAGAGTGGTGACACTCGCATAGATAGCGGTGACGATAAACCGATTCCGGGCTGGGCTTTGTCGGACGAGACTTTCTTGGGCTTGTCGGGTGTGGCCCGGTTGAGCTTTGTCGGACAAGGCTTCGCTGGACTTTGTCGAGTGTGACCTGTTGAGCTTTGTCGGACAAGGCTCCGTTGGGCTTTGTCGAGTGTGATTTAGTTGAGCTTTGTTGGGCCGAGTTGTTGCCATAATTGGATAGGAGTCTGAATCCCAGATTGTTCTTGGCCTATGACCGGTTCGTTGAGAGCCTTTGGCACATGGCTCTGTCAAATGTTCATATTCAATTTTAACCGTTTGATACGAAGTTCAGAGATATCACATATGTATGATACCATAACAATGCATTGACGACAACAACAATTATAATAACAATAAATCAATAGTAACGCGGTGCCTACACAGTAACATGGTGAGTTCTTGCTACAGAAGATCTGAATATTGCATGGGGAATGGCGAAATATCACGTGGCAACATAGGAGCCGTTGATTTCAGACTTTTTAAAACAGAGCTGGGATAAGATAAAAAATGAAAGTCAATGGGTCCAATAAGGCATGGCTCACAAACCAAACTAAAATTTCTTTCTGATATGCTCATTATCTCCAGGCCTTTCTGGCCTGTTTATAGGCCTTAATGTCTTGAACTTGGGCTTGTATCATGATCCCAAAATTATGAACTTATGATCACTTCAATCAACTTGTTTTTTTAGTAATATCATTTTTTTCTATTTGTTAATATAAGAACGAAAAACTAAAAGAATGTGCACTTCAACGCTATAGGATACCTATCTGGCTTTCTGTGTTTTAAATTTAGAAAAAAGTTGCTTTTTTGACAGCTAAAAAGGTTGAAAAGGACCTCTTTACAGAATTAGGGAAATTTTTTATTAGTAGTAATTAATAGAAAAGAATAGAGACAAACAGTAAGAGTACAATAATATTTATATTAGTAATAAGATCGGTAGCAATTCTACCGATCTTAAAAATATAAAGGTTTGGATTGGTAGGAATTTTACCGATCCAAACCAGTTTTTTTTCCTTTTAATTTTTTCTAGTAAAATATTTTTTTATTTTACAAAAATAGATAAAGTATCTTAAAATTTAGATATATCAAAAACATTCCATCTATTTTTTGAAAAACTTTTCACATTTTACTTGAAGTCAAATATAAGAATTCTCTCCGTCTATACATCAGATTAAAAAAAAAAATTAAGATCTTATAATGGTTATCCTAAAACTTCTCTTATCAATTTTTCATACCCTTTAAGAATACACACTAAATAATGATATATACTCGTTTATTGTGTAATACATAGTTACTTATTGCACAATAAATGCTCATTTATTTTAATATAAACACAACTTTTGACTGCCATCACACATCTTGACCAAGTCAAAGCACCTTTAATTTGATAGTTGTCGACAAATATTTGAAATTCTGAACTTATTTTTCAAACCTTCTAAAATATACACTCAAGTACTGTAAAATGGACACTGATCAATTGGGATATTAATCGGACAAATTAGCCGGTTAGTCGGTCTCATTCGTAAATAGACTTCTGACAAATTTGTTCATGACAGTTTGGTCACCACCACCAACTATTAGACCGATTAGTCGGACTAATGGACCGTTTTTTAAAACACTGGATTAAACAATTGAATATGGATCTAAATCGAATATTTCCCCTGAGGAGTCCATAATGTGTCAGATACTACTTTCTTATCTTCCCAAAAATTTAATGTCTCCTCGTTTTCATTTGTTTTCAAAAAGCTGGTTTCACTTTAGCAAAAGAGGATATCTTCTCTTTCTAAAAAAATTCTCACATTTGTTTTATTAGAACCTTTACATAGCACAAAAGGGCCCAAATCTTTCTATTATTCCTTGAGCAAAAGCAAATGTTTGCAAGTGCTCAGTGACAATCGCCTTTGTTTGGTGAGAAATAGCGAAACAAAATTAATTGTTCACATCTCCTTGCAATCAACATATATAACCTCAGGTTTCATTAATCAGAATATACTCAACTTGCAATACAATCACATATTTTATTTACTTTTCTTAGTTATGAAAAGATATGAATGTAGCTTGTTTTTCAAGTACAAATTAAGAGATGAATCTAGGTAGTCTCTTATTTTCCTTGCAAGTCATGTACAAATCTGTATATAGATACATATGCATACAATAACAACTTTTCTCTATGTTATGGAATACAATGTATATTCATTTTCTTACAGCTAGTGTGTGTGTGTGTAGGATTTTGCTAATATGCTACGCATATATAAGGGCCCCTCCGTGCTACGGCTCACTTTTTGAGTTTTCAAAATTCTAATGGTCGATCCGAACCTTCAACATGATCTCCATATCAATATGTACTTGCAAACCAAATTTTACATTTTTTAGAATTTTTTTACTATTTATTAAGCCATTTTGAAAATCGCTGATCCAATAGTCCAGAAAAGTTTACTGTTGTGTACAAATTAGTGTTTTTTCAAAGTGGCTTAATAAATAGTAAAAAAATTCTAAAAAATGTAAAATTTTGCAAGTACATATTGATATGGAGATCATGTTGAACAGTTCGGATCGACCGTTAGGATTTTGAAAACTCAAAAAGTGAGCCGTAGCAAACAGGGCCCTTATATATGCGTAGCACCGTAGCACTGTCCTATATATATATATAGATTGAAGTAAGAGTGATTAAGTGCTTAGTTACTCTTTTCATTTTATAATTTTAATTCTGTATATTAAAATTTAATATAATTATATATTTTAGAAGTTTTAAGTAGTTTAACTTCCTCATAAAATATTAAACGGGTTACTTGTAACTTAGTGGTTAGAATTCATTTTGTGATTTATGGATAAAATTTCAACTACCATATACTGTATATATTATATTTCACCTTAAATCAAATTTTTCTAGTCCTATCCCAGATCTTCCTCAACCTCTATTATCATTTAATAGAATTTGAGTGATGATATGGTACTATGCATAGCGCACACCGGTTCGTATTATGGCTCTATATTTCTATTTTCAAAATCTAAGTAGTCGATCCAAACTGCTCAACATGATATCTATATATGAAAATGTACCTGAACACCAAATTTTGTACTTTTAAAAAAAAATTTACTATTTATTGATAGGTAGAAAATTACTTGATCTGAAAGTTCTGGACTATTCGAAATTAGTGATTTTCTACCTATTAAAAAAATAGTAAAAAAATTCTAAAAATATAAAATTTAGTCACCAAATACATTTTCATATAGAAATCACATTGAACGGTTTGGAACTTCGGATCGACTGTTTGGACTTTGAAAACGGTGATATAAAGTCATAGAACAGACCGGTGTGTGCTATGTATAGTACCGTAGCCCCACTCATAGAATTTTATATTTAAAAAAAAAAAATTGTGACCAAAAAGAAAAAAAGTTATGCAAATGTAAATGAAATGAAATTAGTGCGCAAATAGACCTTGGTTAATTGTTTAGATCTGTGCATTTACAATCTTCACAAAAGTACACACCTTAATATTCACTAGCTACCATACAAATTTTGAGATAATTTACCTCTTTTGATAAAAATTATTGCAAGACAAATTATTCGCCTGCTTTAAACATATCATGATTTTTGTCTCAGACCGCATGATCAGCATGCACAATTGTAACACAGTTTCTATTTCTAATGATAATTCAAGAGCCAGGAAAAATAAATGGATAACAATGAAAAAATACCAGAAAATGAAAATTCATCTTCCAAGATACGCATATATAAGAAAATACAGCATTAATTATTACTCAGTGATCGATGATATATCGATCCCTCAAGTTCCCATGAACATGTGCACACCGATAGCGATGAGCAAAATGGCGGCGAGAGCGAAGAAAATGAGTGCGTGAATGAGTATGGAGACGCCGCTTGTCTGGAAGTTGCCGAATTCAATGAAGCGGTTTTTGCCAGGGATCTGAAAGAGAAGGCCCGGCGATAGCAAGATGAAGAGAACGAGCGAGATGAAAACCGGCCCCCAATCGGCCATTTGCTTCCTCTGTTTTGTATTGTGTTTCTAAATTCTTGTGAGGCAGCTCTCAATTTGCAGTGTGTGTGATTTCTGTCGCCTTCTTTCTTTGTGATGGTAGTAATCAAGTGCTGTTATCAGCTATCTATCTATATATATATATATGACTTGTTGAATCAGTTAAATTTCTATCCCCATTCTGAAATGAATTGAAGAAATAAACCTGACATGGAATATATCACAAATTTATACCGAGATTCGATTCCATAAATCTGGTATATTGAAATTTGATTTTTTTTTTTTTTTTACTTTTTATGTATGGGCCCCTCATAAATATTAAATGTTTGTTTGTAGTCTATTGATTAGAATTTTATTTTGTGAGTGTAAATTTTAGATTTTAGCATTTCTATTAAGATTTTCTAGTTCCTCCCCTTGTTGTTATCCAATTATATTGTAAGTACATTTATAATAAAAAAGACAGTTTCACCAGGTGTTTTTTAAATTTCTTTTGCAGGATTGTTTTTTTTAAGAAGAGTTGGATATAGACTTATTGAAAATTGAGTATAAACTGTTCAAATTCGTGCAGACAGTTTAGATTCACATAACATTTTAGATTTGTAAAATTGTATATCAATCCATAAAATTCAATTCGGATCAATCAATATAATCAGACTTTAAATAATAAAATTCTGTCCAAAATTCTTCAAATAATTCATTTGCTTTCTTAAATATACCTGGAGAAAGAGGTTTCATTTTTTTGTGTGGTAAAAGTGAATCTATCCCACCGATTTTATTAAGAAATCATGGAGAGAGGTTTTACGTAATGATATTTAATGTTTTTATTACATGCTGTCATAATTGTGCTGAGTTGCACGCTGCTTTGTCATAGTGACAAACGAATAGTTCTGGTTCGGTTCGGCGGGTCAAAAATTCGTAATTCGGGAATGATTTAGTACAACAATGAAGCAAAAAAAAAAACCCAAAAAAACCCCCCCAAATTTTTTTTTAAAATTTCGCATTTTTCTTACGAATAATTTGTGATTCACGTTTTATTTGCATTTGATTCGCGAATAAAACGTATTATTTTTTTTTTGCGTTTTATTCGGAGTTCGGTTCGGAAACATAAAAAAACGAATAAAACGCGAATTATTCGCGAATTAATCGCGTATATTGTTACTATGCGCCTTGTGTAAGTTGCAAATAGTAAAAATCCCAAGATTGACTACAGTTTTGTCCATTGCAGCATTGGGCACATACAATCACAGCACCAGATATAACTGTGAGAAATAATTCGGACTTAAAGTATATTTAAATAAATAAATATATTTAAAATGTTTTATTTTATTTTAGCGAAAGTAGAAAGTAAAAAAATAAAAGTTTTATATATATACCTCGAAAATCTCAAAATTACGTACATTCCCTTATAAAATTTTTAATATCATATTTATCCTTTTAAATGTTAAAAAGTTACAGATTTACTCAATTTATTGTCTTTTATATTAAAATTATGCGTAATATTTTTTTAGAGTGAAATGGAGATTAGATCTTAAATCTTTTGAAATATATTATCAAAATTATCAAAATTTTGAAATATATTATCAAAATTGTGAGCTTAATTCGTTGTCAATGATGTAAATCATTGTTTTAAAATAGATATTATTGTACACAGCTTCAGAATCCTGGAATAAATTATATATTTCACAAATTTAACTATATCAACATTGGCTAAAACTGATTTATATCAATTAAAGGCTTCTCATAATTTACATTATGCTATCCAAAATTATTAAACAGAAACTATGGAAACTAACTTTCAAAATGAATAAATGATATTGTTGGGAAAAATCAAAGCTGATTTTTGACATAATATCTCGGATTTATCATTTTATCACGTTAATAGCTAGAGTGGAAAAAACGTGTCGTGCTGTGACTAACATGTTATGACTTTGGTCTCGTGTGTGCCGTGTTGTGATCAAGTTAATTTTCACGTGCTATGCCATGCCGTGACCAAAATGTCAAGGGGTGGTCACGGCACGCAAATGGTCACGCCACGTGAGTAACGCTATGCCCAAACATGACTCGCGTGACTATTTGATCATAATTTATGTTAGTTTATTCAATTCATCATTTGATCAATATCTAATGGTCCTAATTACACGTGGCTCGCGTGACCAAGTGATGTGCCATGCCGTAACTAGATCTTTCACGTGACGTGTCGTGACGTGTCGTGCCGTGCCAAAATTTCAAAAGATAGTCAAGACACGCGAATGGTGATGAAGCCAAAACATATAACGAAAATCACTATCTTTTATTCCGAAAAATAGCGAAAACAAACGTGTTTTTAGGTCTTTTTGGCAGGTTTTTGAGAAAGTTGCGTATTTAGGACAAAAACAGAACAAAAGTGTCGTATTTAGGCGATTTCTAAATAAGACGTCCAAATGGGACATTACATGGAGCATGCAACACCTCATACGAAGTGCACAACATGCGAAATAGTGAAAAATACAAGAAAATTCGCTAAGTCAGGAAGCCCTGGGGCCGTACGATCCGTGGACTGTCATAAAAATAGGCTTTCTCTGATGGGCCTTCCAGAAGAATGCGATTTTCTGATGGGCCTTCTAGAAGGACGCATTTTCTTAAGAGCCAAGCTATTTTTGGCTTCATCTATCCAATCATGGGTAGACCCCACATCCCCCACTACTTCCACTACTCCACCTCTCATTTTGGAAGGCTATAAATAACCCTGTTGTAATAGGATTTAGTGTGCGTATTTAATTGTGCCAAGTCTAGAATTAGAGCTAACAAATCTCATTGTTATGTTAGGTTAGAGAGTTACTTAGAGAGAGAAGGGTAGCCATTAGAAGCCAAGCAAGAGAAGAAAGCGCCATCTAAGGAGGCAGGGGTTCTTCAATCTTCAATTGAGTTGTAATTTATGTTCTCTTTATTTTATTCTTTTTATTTTGCCATGGCCATGAGAAGCTAAACTTGTCATCTCTAGGATGAGGGTTGTACTTGAATTCTTAACTATGTTTTAATATATGTTTATGTTTTGTTTATGTTATAGTTTGAGTTTTCTTTTGCACTTTAAATTTCTTTTTATTGTATCATTGCATACATAGTTCTGTCTACTATATACCTCAACATACCAATAGGTGTTAAGTCGTTGCATCATTATGTGAGAAGGATAATGCATGTAAGTACTACAAACACTTCGGCTAACGATGCTCGGCAGCGGTTCAAAGACTGGGTTTAGAACCCAGTGGGTTCCCTTGGCAGAATAACGTAAATCATACTTTAAATAACATTAGATAACACTTAGATTAAGTAGGGTCTTTGGGATATTTCAACTACGGAATAATATAAGGAAAAAATATAATTGCGTACCTAAAATTCTTTAGTCTTGGTAGCCCAAAAGTCGATTGCAAGATCGGAAAACCTTTCAAATCGCATAAACAAACACCCAGCACGTCTGCGGGTAGTGACAGTGCCGCATGCGGGTGTAGGGCGCAGAAAGTTGCACAGCTATTGGTATGGGAAGGGTGTGTGCATGTGTATTTAAATGTCTCGTGGTTCAATGCTCTCTGTTTGATTAAAGAACATCGAACTCGAAACATTCGTTTCTTTCTTTCTGCTATTCCTTCTGGTTCACCCTCGACAGACCTACAATTCGTGATCGGTCCATCGAGAGAGTTTAATGATTGTGGGGACGTTTAACTCCCAGCGGGCGCAAGCCCCCACTGTTAATTACATCAGATGGCCCTCCCAAGCCATGCTGAATACCTCGTTCATTCCAGGATTTATGCCTATTTGTTGTGAATTGAATAAAGGGGGCTCGTTCGTGAAGTTTTATGTTTTTTAGGGACTTGTTCGTGAAACTGAAAGGATAGAGATTTGTAATTTGAATTTGAGATGGAGTTTGGGCTGTAAGTGGGATTTCCAAGGACATTGTTTGAGGAGTTGGCAAGACGTCAAGGACTGATTTGTGAATGTCGAAGGACTGCACTTGTGACTTCTTTTGTTATAATGATCTGTTTGAAAGAGGTTTCGATTCTTTGTTATTTGGGGTTTTGCGATCTGTATTGATCCTTTGAGGTTTGTGTTGAGGGCCTCTTGCTATTGCTGCCTTCATGTTCTTCGTGGTTTCGGTTGATTCTTTTGCGAATTAGATTTGCGGAGGAGTAACCCTTGCCAGCTTTCGACATTGCTTTAAATGAATGTCAACGACTCCTTTTTCATGGAGTTTGATCATATGATGGCGTGATGTCAACCTGCAAGTATGAAACATTAGATCTGGAGGGCATATGAGAATTTTAGCACATTATTTCTTGGTTTTAAGATAGCACAAAGGCACGGGTGACATGGGAGCTGCTACTTTTACATGTGCAGTTTTACCGGTTTGGTCAGTTTTTGAGACTTCATATCTTTCAATTTACTTGATGGTTTTAAATGGAATTTTGCTGTCTTGTACTGTGATATCAGGACTATAAGTCGGCCAACTTTCAGGATTTTTTATGGTGTCTAGCTATGTCAAACGGAAATTCCAAGTAGTGACCAGCGGTTTTCTGTTTTTCTGAACTGCTGAACTTCGAAGGTCGATTCCTGCCAATTGGCTACACCAAATCTTGTATCCTGCATATGAAAATGTTTGTTTAGTCATGATCTATATGCATGTATAGCAGTTTTACAAAACTCTATTCAGAGCTATGCCAAATGTGTGTTTTCGTGTGGAGGTGCCTGCTGATGAATGGAGCAGCAGTTTTTCTGCTTTGCTGAACTTTGAAGGCCATTCCCGACAATTGGCTAAACCAAATTTTGTATTCTTTATGTGGTTTCACAGAGGGGAATTCAATCTATAACCCTGTAAAATTTCATGGGATTTGGAGTTCTTTTTCCATGTTTAAAGGCCATGGAAAGGCAGGGTTATTTGTTGATGTTTTGTTTTCAGTTGCTGTTTTGCTGTTCTGACTACCAATCTTTAAAAATTTATTCTGGGCAATCTACAAAGCCAAATTTTTGGTTCTTTTTATGAGAGTATAGAGAAGAGTCTACTCTATACGCATGCCAAATTTCAAGATCTTTGCACTTTCCTAACCATTTTTAACAATTGCTTGAATGCAGAGATGGACTGGTAAAAGATGCAGTTTTTCTTTCTACAGTTCTTGTGTTTCCACTTTGAGAAACTGAACTTCAAAAATCCATGTTAAATCGAAATAAAATCCGAATAACATGATCTTTGTGCCCAACTTGTGTGTTTTGAAGTTATTTACATTTTGGTGCAGTCCATTTTGCATTCTAGCCTTTATTCTGGTCCAGATTAATCATTTTACCAGAGATGGTCATTTCAGTCCAGCACCAGTTTCGTTTTACTGACGATTATTTTTGTAGAATTTTGTACAAGATAGACTACAACCCCGATTCGAGTGTTCTTAGTACCAAAATCTTCAGGAAAGCACAATCTATGTCCTCAAAAAGTTTCAAGAATTTAGAAGACCGAAATCTATTTTTAATTTGTGACTTTGTAAGAGGCATATTCTGGGGCAGCAAGCTTATCTATCAGTTTTTGTGTATTTTGGAAAGCCAACTTTGAAAATAGCTAGTAAATCGTGTAAAAATGCTATAAATGTAAAGTTTGAGTCTAAATTGTGTGTTTTTGAGTCCTCTAGCTGACTGTATATTTGGATTTCTGGTTTGAGTTTCGTGATCAGTTCATATTGGCCGGTTTGTGACAGCATGTCATTTTGAGACAACACAAACGGGTCTAAAAGGGAAGGTCATCGAAATATCACAAGTTTAAAGCACAAATGACATATCATAGCTAAAGCTAATATCATTTAATACTTTAGACTTCAATTTCTCCCCATTTGCACATAGTTTTTAATTTTCGCCAATATTCATGCATGTAAATGCACTAATTATTGACTAAATCAATCCCTTTGCACAAATAGGCCCTTTGATCATTTAGGTTGAGAGAATAATAGGGGAGACCTCATGGCTCAACCCTACTACCTCTTGTGTTTAATTTTTTTATTGTCACTTTATTATTCTTTTAACATCCCCACAAAATAATTAATATAGTTTTCATATGAAGGGAGACCTCATGGCTCAACCCTCATACTTCTACTACTTAATTATTTTTAGAAGAAGCTAAAGGAATTTAGAGAAGGAAAGAAATGGAAAAGAAAAGAAGAAAAGGGAAGAGTAAGATAGTCACAAATATTTACATGTGCATATATTTATTTAGAATCATAGGCTTGAAAGCTAGCTATAAGAGCTACTAATGCCTCCTCTATTTCATTTGTCACTTTTAAACCTTTTAATATAATATTTGATTATTATATAAAAGGGGTTTATTTCATTTATATGATTTCATGCTTCCAAACTCATTTATGTGAGTTAGAAGCATTCAATCTTCATCAACTTCGAACATAAGAGAAAGAAGAAGAAGGAGATTAAAAGAAAGAAATTAAGAAGCTCCAATTGCATAAAAAAAAAAAAGCAACAAAAGAAAATCATTGAACAAGAACATTCTTTTATTCATTCATGGCTAATTTACATGAACATCAAGCTTCTCAAGCTTCTACATTGCAAATCTCTACCTATTTCTATTTTTGGTTTTGGTGGAGGAGGAAGAAGAGGTTCGGCCTTGGAGGGTTTTTGTGTGTTTTTGTGTTGTGTGGTGTATATGTTGTGTATGGTGTGGTTTCTATATATATACTTTTCTCTTGTATATATATTCTCTTCTTGTGGTGTGTTGTATATATTTTGCCTCTCTTCTATCTCCCTCTTCTTCTTCTTCAAATGAGGGGTTTATATAGGCCATGGCAAGAGGTAGAGCCTAGGTTTAGAGGAGCCTTGTTGGCGTGATCCCCACCACTCATTTGCATCAACTCTCATCCAAAGATTTAGATGCATCCAAGTGTCATGCTTATCCCTCAAGCTTGAAGGGAATATTCTTGGCATCTTAGCATCTTCATTGGTCATGTGACATGTGTCCATAGGAGCAAAATATCTAGAATATATTCTTCCCTCCTAATTTGGCATCTTCATTGGTAGAGTGACATGTGTCCATAGGAGCAAAATATCTAGAATATATTCTAGAATATATATTTCCCTCCTATTTTGACATCTTCATTGGTAGAGTGACATGTGTCCATGAGAATAAAATATCTAGAGCACATTCTAGAATATATTCTTCCCTCCCATTTTGGCATCTTCATTGGTAGTGTGACATGTGTCCATGAGAATAAAATATCTAGAGCATATTCTATCCTCTCAAATTGGGCCATGCAACAATTGGGCTAGCCTCCAATTTAATTCGGCCAAAGCCTTTGCCCAATTTGGTTCGGCCATTTAGTAGCAGCCCCAATTTTTACCAATTAAATTCGGCCCAGCTCCAAATATTTTTGATTCGGCCATTTAATTAATTTTATCTTTTTCTGACTTTTTAGGGTCAAACAGCGGGGTAATTGTGGGGCAATTTAGGCCGCATGCGACGGTGATAGTGCCGCATGCGACATAGAGAGACGTCGAAACTTGTACTTGCATGAAGAAAGACAGAAAACCTGAACCCTAGAGGCTCACTATCTAGTGTTTAACCTTTACTAGTTATAATACCTTTATTGCATTTATCACCACCACTCCAAACTTTCAAAAACCCGATAGCCTAGACTAGTAAAAATTGTTTAAAATCTAATACACTATCCCTGTGGATCGACACCCCAATCATACTACACGGTAGAATCATGCGCTTGTGATCTGGACGTAAGTAGAAATTAGAGTTTATAAATCTTTAAAAGTAGTAGTTCATTTTGGACTCATCAAATAATCACAGCACGGACATGCGAGTCACAGCATATAATTGACACGCGAGTCGTGCCGTTCTGTACCATAACCGTGTCATTCCGTACCGTAATCATGCCGTTCCGTAACAGAGCCAACTCCGCCATGCCATTTTTCCCACTCTATTAATAGCCATGTCAACTTGGAATGAACATGGCGTCCAATTAATATAGGCATCTATCAATTATCTTGTGTATAGTGTAGTGGTCACTCACGGTACACTCACATTTTTATTAATATCCAAAGTTAATTACAAATTAATAAATATATTCAGAATTAGTGGGTATTTCGAAAAATGTTCAAACTAGCCAGATTCTGAACAGAAATCTAAACAGAAAATAATTTCAAAAATGTCCAAATTTCGAAAATAACAATAATAGTACAACCTAAAATCTAAACAGAAAATATTTAAAAAAAAAATGAAACCGGCCAGATTCTGGCCTACTTCTGGGTGAAGAGAAAACCGGCCAGAATCTTACCGATTTGAATATTTTTCGAAATACCCACTTATTCTGAGTATATTTATTAATTTGTAATTAACTTTGAATATTAATAAAAATGTCGGCACGGTACACCACTTTTGGTTGTTTCCTAGCCTTTATTTTCTTATCTTACCAATTGATTGGCCTTTTGACGGGGACAATTTAATAAAATTTTTGGAAAAGTTTAATTGATTAATTGGTTGGTTCAGTCAACTTCGGTTCGTAATTTTAGGTCATATAGGCTTCTATTCTAGGACACCTATTTTGTAGAATTTTTTATTTTCAGAAATGCATTAAATATTTTGTAAAATATCAGAAATATTGAAAACTTTATAGAAGGAACTAAATCATTAATTCCATTTCTTGATATCTTTTGATGAAACAAATGATTTGGTTCCTTAGAAATTGCTATGCAGATTTGGTTCATTAGAAAGTATCTAGAGAAACGAATTAATTATTCTGTTTTTTTTGTTTATGAAAAGAAATTCTCTTTTTTCTTCTCGACAAAATATTTTAATAAATTTCTAAAAAAAGTAAAGAATTCTGCCTATTTGGTCTATGTTTGTGTTTTGTTATTTTCGTGCACCGAACTGCACAAAAATGTCATGTCCACTTATTATTAGTTTACTACTATTATGTTTATCTCCAGTTCGAAGAACAATGGATATCTACAGTCCTTTCTAATGTGTGCTAGATTGAACAGTGGAATTACATTGGGAAAAGAGAAGGAAAATGAGAAACTGTGAGGATGAATTTGTAAAGTACAACGAGGGTGGCTTTAAGTTCATCAAATTTCTTTGTGAATTTAACTCTAGAATCTATCGTATTGGTTTTAAATGACAAATTTAAACTGTTGAAACTTATCTATCTTACGTGTTGTGCATTTATATGAGAAAATTTCAAAATTTTGAATTAATTTAGTATAAAGTCAAGCGGACAAATTAGAAATTTTATAAATTAATTTTAATACATTTATTTTTTTGAACAATTCTTGATCACTTGACTCTGTACAAAATTATTATTATTTTTGTTTTTGCATGTAGACGCAAATTCGTAAAATAGATTAGTTTCAACAGTTTGAATTCGTCGGTTGAAGCAGGAAAATACATATAACTTGAGAGGATGGAAGTTTCAGATTTAGGTGTTCATGAAATAAGTTCATAATAAAGGAGAATGAAAGAGAAAAATAAATTTTGGACTTAGACTTTTGGTTAAGTCGCTAAAGGTGACAAAAGAAAAAGTAAAAGCCTGGTGCCAGAGAAGTCCTTTGGTGGGTGTGCTATTGTTTGAAATAAACAATTAACAGTCTGTAATTATTCAAAATCTCTTTTTACGAATATGTTTACTAAAAAAATCATTTGATACAAAAAGCAGGGGCGGATCTAAAATTATTCAAAATGTTACTAAATCACTCCTATAATTTTAAAATTTTAGTTATGTATACTAAAATTTTAATTGAATTTTATTTTTTTGGAACATTTTATATAGTCCAGCCCCCTCATAAAATAGAAAATAAATTTGCTGTGATTCTCGGGGAATCACAGGACCCTGCGATCCAATCTCATATGTTGGTCTTTCTCGAGATGTGTGCATGCAAATTTACTTTTTTGAAACGTTTCTGAGATCCGCGCACGGAAAAGTTTGAACTGTTGATCTTGGAATTTCAGGAACCTGCGATCCCTCTTGGAATTGCAGCAGATTCGGACTCCATAAAATATCACATGTTTACTTATAATCTAGTGGTAAGAGTTTGTGTTGTCAATGTGGAGAACTTTGGATTCAATTCTCACCAACTATAATTTGTGCATTTTAATTTTTAGCTCCCCTATCGAGATTTTCTAGTTTTGCCCCTGACAAAAAGTACATAGGCATATTAATATTAGCCAGACAAATTGTTCCGAGTTCAAAATTTACATGAAATATTACAAACTCTTTTTTTTGTGTGTCAATGGCGATCTCATTGTTTTTCTTCTAAAAGTAGGATGAAATATTATTAATCAATGAGTTTGGATGCCGCATTTTTTTTATGACACAAGTTATATTAACTATGTTTTGCATCAGTAGTAAACAAAAAACAAAATTTAAATAATGATATTCAATTATATATGTATGTTTTTATAAGCAAATACCATTATTTGTGAAGAAAAACAAAATCAATGTTTTAGACTGTTGTTAGAAACTAAATCCTGAAATATTTAGACTGTTGCTGGAAAATAAATATATAATTAATTCGACTATAACTATTTGTGTGACATAAAAAAAATTTGGTATCGAAAAATATTTTCTTACACAATAAGCTAGAGATAGATAATTAAAATATTAGTCATCAATTTTTCTCTCAAAAATTTGGGGAGTATTTTACAATTGGCTTCATGTTGTGAAACTTTAGCACCTTTTCTTGGTACAACTTCAATTTCAATATTTTGAAAACTTGTCCATATTGTGCGCTTTCTACCGTTAAAATATTGCCATCCTTTATGCTTTTCAAAAGATCCTATTGTACAAGCAATGGCTAGTGCCTAGTGCGCACGCACACTAGAATTTGAGCACCGTACAAAATTTTTTTGTCATGATATCTACAAAATTATGATGTACTTGTAATATACTCATTTTTCAAAATGTTTCCAGGCTGAATTTAGTGAAAACTATTCTTCTAATTGGGCCCAACAATGATTATGAAGTGATAAAGCCCAAGCATTGACAAGGTGTGTTTTGTTTCAATCGTTCATGGACTTGTGTGTGAGTTGTGAAGAAAATATGTAAACTGAAGAAAAAAGTGAAGAAAATTCAAATAATCAAATCTTCTTGCACGCCGTGATTTTTATTTTTACCCAAAAAAAAATATATTTTAATATAAATAATCAGGTTTTTAAAAGATTTTTATTTCTACCCAAACCGCTAGGAATATTTGCGGTTCGAATTAAAAATTCGGACCGCTAGGAATATCAGCGGCCTGAATTCTTAATTCGAACGGAATCGGCCTGAATTCTTAATTCGAACCGCTAGGATTCCTAGCGGCTTGAATTATGCTTCGCGGCGAAGGAATTTCGTTTTATTAGAATATCAATAAAAATTTCGGCTGTCGTCATCTAATATCACCTGAAAGGCTACACATCATCTGCATTGGAATTGGGGATGGTGAAACAATTAATTAAGGAAGTTTGAACAAGTCACTCATGTATAATTTATTTATTTTTAATTAATTCTGGATTCGTGATGTGAAACAATTTATTAATTTGAACAACAGTGAATGTTAATTTGCACATGACACCTTAAAGTTGATCATAACTCCAAATTTGCCCAACAAAAAATATAAAAGCATTTAAATCCTCCTCATGAAAGTTATATTAATTTAGAAATCTAATGTCTGCATTTAATTTGTAGCTAGCTTCATGAAAATGATAAGAAGCAGCATTAATAATCAGGAAATGCATAATCCTAATTTATATATAACGACAAAATATAATTCATGGATAATATGTCATTTTAATTTTATGAGCACTAAAAGGACTCAAAAGAAAATAATATACTTTTTTAAATTTCATTTGGTGCACACGTTAAATTATATATGAGAGACTTGCATGTATTAAAAGAAATATGAAAAGTTGGAAAATTAGAATTAAAAAAAAGTAAAGCACATACCAAAAAGAAAAAAATAGATTAATAATAATAAAATGTACAGAATAAATACATAAAGCCCACTGGAACCATAAAATTGAATCAATAAATTTAACACTCGCATCAGCAAGAAAAATATTATAAGCTTCATGAAAATGTATACGAGTGTTTTTAAATGCAGACATTAGATTTCTAAATTAATATAACTTTCATGAGGAGGATTTAAATGCTTTTATATTTTTGTTGGGCAAATTTGGAGTTATGATCAACTTTAAGGTGTCATGTGCAAATTAACATTCACTGTTGTTCAAAATAATAAATTGATTCACATCACGAATCCAGAATTAATTAAAAATAAATAAATTATACATGAGTGACTTGTTCAAACTTCCTTAATTAATTGTTTCACCATCCCCAATTCCAATGCAGATGATGTGTAGCATTTCAGGTGATATTAGATGACGACAGCCGAAATTTTTATTGATATTCTAATAAAACGAAATTCCTTCGCCGCGAAGCATAATTCAAGCCGCTAGGAATCCTAGCGGTTCGAATTAAGAATTCAGGCCGATTCCGTTCGAATTAAGAATTCAGGCCGCTGATATTCCTAGCGGTCCGAATTTTTAATTCGAACCGCAAATATTCCTAGCGGTTTGGGTAGAAATAAAAATCTTTTAAAAACCTGGTTATTTATATTAAAATATATTTTTTTTGGGTAAAAATAAAAATCACGGTCTTGCACGTCTCATGAATTTTTAACCTCGCTTAAAAAGAGTTAATTAATGTAGCAATAATCTTTTTTTCCATTATTTCGATACAACATAAATAATGAAGAGATTTCCACAAATGACAAATTAGGCTATTTTTTGAGATTTGACAATTTAGGCTATTTTTGGGTTGATAATAGGCTATTTTTTGGATTAGGCTTTCGGAATAACTTATTCGGTGTTTGGTTGGGTTAGAATAGCTAGAATAGTGAATTCAAACTTTTTGTCTTATTAGAATAGGCTATTTGTAAGAGTTTTGAGATTTGACTATTCTAATAATACAAACAATAGTTATTCTTGATTTGACTATTCTAGCTATTTTTGTTTGCAACCAAACATACCGAAGAGAAATGAAGACAGTTCCAACTAGAAAAAAATATAAGACACATGAGTATTGAGTAATCAGTAATCACACTTGTAGAAATTGTCTTGAGTTAATAATATCTCATTAAACTTAATATGTTGAAAAACATGTTCTCAAGATTTGACTAAATATTGATCTACCATTGTTCTTGTCCTTTCTTTTGTTTTGTTTTATCAATTTCCTTCAATATCTTAGTGCTTATAGATGAAAGTCATACTAATATTTCTATTGCTATCCCTCACTTCTAAAATAAGCAACAACAATTTGTTAATTTCTCTGTTAAATGTGCACAATTTATAACAGCATGCACGAATTATAACAATCGTGATACTTTGTATGATTGGCCACCAATGTGGTGTGAGAAAGTTGTCATATCACCTATTTTGTGCACCACATCTACATATAGAATCTGGCTAGTATAACATCAGTGTTATTGAGGAGGGATCCACTTACAACAAATTTGAGTTACAACAAAGTTACAACATTCATTTTTTTCATTTTCAAAGTCCAAATCGTCGATCCAACCGTTCAACATGATAATCTAAATAATATGTACTTGCAGATCAAATTTTATATTTTTTTGAATTTTTTTACTATTTATTAAGTATTTTACAAAAAATAGCCATACTTAGACCATTGAATTTTGTACCCATCTTAATAAATAGTAAAAAAATTCAAAAAAATATAAATTTGATCTGCAAGTACATATTATTTAGATGATCATGTTGAACGGTTGGATCGACGATTTGGACTTTGAAAATAAAAAAAATGAATGTTGTAACTTTGTTGTAACTCAAATTTGTTGTAAGTGGATCCCTCCTCATATATATATAGAGTGGCTAATATAGAGATTTTAATATAGAGATCACATCTAACGGTTTAGATCGACCGTTTGGACTTTGAAAATCTAAAAACGACTTGGTAGCCCCAAAGGCCTTGATCATACCACTTTGATCTTAGCCACTCTATATATGAGAGTGGCTAAGGTCAAAGTGGTATGACCAAGGCCTTGGTGCTACCAATTAGTTTTTGCAATTTTAAAGTTCAAAGTGGCGATTCAAACCGTTAGATGTTCAATCTATATTAAAATCTGTTTGGAGACCAAATTTTACATTTTTTTGAATTTTTTTACTATTTTTTAAGCCACTTTGAAAATGGCAGATCCGGGTGAACAGTAAAAACAGTGCAACCAAATTCTGGACCATGTGATCAGCAATTTTCAAAGTGGCTTAAAAAATAGTAAAAAAATTCCAAAAAATGTAAAATTTGGTCTCCAAGCAGATTTTAATATAGAGATCACATCTAACGGTTTAGATCGACCGTTTGGACTTTGAAAATCCAAAAACGACTTGGTAGCACCAAAGGCCTTGGTCATACCACTTTGATCTTAGCCACTATATATATATATATATATATATCTCCATATTGTTGGCCTACAAATTTACAAATACAATGTAAACATACAAACCGGAAGCAAACATACATGGAATATATTTTACATGAACATAATATGAATTGCCAGTTATACCTAGCTGATGCACTTAACAAAATATTGAATAATGCTAAAAAAGCAGGGTATTTGAAGGGTCTAGGTAAGTTTGAAGGTGTGGGGATATCATAATATTTAAATATGTATTTTGCAGATGATGCATTTCTTTTTTTGGAAGCTAATGATAAATGGTAGAAACACTTAAGATTTTACTCTCTAGTTCTGGAAACATATAACTGTGCTCAAAATTAATTATCATAAGCTATGTTGCATGGATACGGGTACGGATATCGTATCGGATATGATACAGATACGGCGATACAACAATTTTCAAAAATCTAAATTATGGTTCTTATATATATTATTGTTTATATTTTTAATTATATTATTAATTCCACACATATATTATGCATAGTTACATATTCTAGTAACAAAGGTTAGCTAGTGTAGTGGTTGATGCTTTAGTTTCAACTAACAAGTCAAGGATTTCAAATCATCCCAAAAGAATTGCAACTATATTATTGACAAAGCCCAACAATGATTATGAAGTGATAAAGCCCAAGCATTGATAAGGTGTATTTAGTTTCAATCGTTCATGGACTTGTGTGGGTTGTGAAGATGAGACGGAGATTACATTTCTGTTTCTTATATCCAAATATATTAAGTTAAAGAGGCATATGATTATTGAGAATATTAGACATTAAGCTGCTTGTAATTAAGGAAAAATGCTTTTGGTGAAGGCTAGATAATTTGAAGAAACTCATCTTCAGCCCACTAGATTTGTAACTTTTATATATATATATCATGCTTCTAAATAGCTAGCTATAGCTTTTTTAGACCCTAAAAGCTATGGCGCTATGGGCGATATATAGCTAGCTATCGGCGCTATAGCTAGCTACTTAGTGCAATGGCTTATTTTTTTTAACCGTCCCGCTATACCGCTATAATCGCTATTTAAACTATTGATATATATATATGAGCTTGGCTACTATGCTTATATAAGCAAAAGCCCACATATACTTATAACTCATTTTTGCGTTTCCAATGTTCAAATGGTCGATCCGACCGTTCATCTTGTTCTTCATATTAATATGTGCTTGGAGACTAAATTTTACATTTTTTGAAATTTTTTTACTATTTATTAAGCCACTTTGAAAATTACTGATCTGGGTGAACAGTAAAAACAGTGTTTTCAAAATTCTGGACCACCAGATCAGAAACTTTCAAAGTGGCTTAATAAATAGTAAAAAAATTCAGAAAAATGTAAAATTTAGTCTCCAAGCACATATTAATATGGAGAACAAGATGAACGGTCGGATCGACCATTTGAACATTGGAAACGCAAAAATGTTCATTTAAGCATATGTGGGCTTTTGCTTATATAAGCATAGTAGCCAAGCTCATATATATATATATATATGTCGGCCCGTTTGGAGTTCAATTTGTGAGCAACCACGGCAGTCGATTTCTAGAGTTAATTCATCCTTAGTAGATGTAAACTAATGAAAAAAAAAACCCAAGGAGTAACTTTTTTTTTTTTTTTTGAGAACCTTAGCAGATGCTGCCATGGGTTTTCACTTTTCATTAATTACAAAAATAATTACAGCTTGCACCTCATGCAAATCCTGTAGTATACAGTACACCATACTACAATCAATCTAAACTAAAAATCTATAACAGAAACAGCCTATGCAAGCATGAAGCAACAACAGTCATTTAACAGTACCATTCTTTTCTTTCTCTAACAACAACTGGCTGAACACCTCTTGCATTCTTCTCGTCTCGCTCTCCTTGATCAAGTACTTCGTCTACCATACTACAAAATTCATCAAAAATGTTCATTTTCTAAATTATCGTAGACTATTTGGAATTTCTTAAATTATCTTAAACTATTTTGACATTTTTTAAATTATTCGGATAATATTTTAAACTATTTGAAAATTTCTAAATTATTCTAAACTATTTTGGAATTTTCTAAATTATTCTAAACTATTTTGGAATTGTCTAAATTATTCTAAACCATTTTGGAATTTCCTAAATTATTCGAATAATATTCTAAACCATTTTGTTATTTTCTAAATTATTCGAATAATATTCTAAACAATTTTGAAATTTTCTAAATTATTCTAAACTATTTTGGAATTATCTAAAATATTCTAAACCATTTTGGAATTTCCTAAATTATTCGAACAATATTCTAAAGCATTTTAGAATTTTCCAAATTATTTTAAAACCATTTTGGAATTTTCTAAAATTTCCTAAACTATTTTGGACATTTCTAAATTATCCTAAACTATTTTGGAATTTTCTAAACTATTCTGATAATATTCTAAAACTATTTTGGAATTTTCTAAATTATTCTAAGCTATTTTGGACATTCCTAAATTATCCTAAACCATTTTGGAATTTTATAAAATGTTCTAAACCATTTTAGAATTTTCTAAAATATTCTAAACCATTTTGAAATTTTCTATATTATTGGGATAATATTCTAAAACCATTTTGGAATTTTGTAAATTATTCTAAACTATTTTGGACATTCTAAATTATCCTAAACCATTTTAGAATTTTCTAAAATATTCTAAACCATTTTGAAATTTTCTAAATTATTCTAACTCATTTTGAAATTTCTAAATTTTTATCGGACAATATTCTAAACCATTTTAGAATTTCTAAATTATTCGGTCAATATTCTAAACTATTTTTAAAATTTAAATTATTCGGTAAATATTCTAAACCATTTAGAAATATTCTAAACTGATTTATTAATTTCTAAAGTAAATATGAAATAAAAAAATTAAAAATACCTGAACTGGAGTACCAATCGATCAGACAGTCGGAGAAACGAGACGAGAAGATAGTAGGGAGAAAGGGAGACAGGGAAGAGAGTTGTGAGTTGTGTGGGAGAAATGGGGGGCTGGGTTGTGCCTAAATAGCGAAAACTACGAAACCGCAGTTTTTATCCCGGTTTCTAGAACCGCAGTTTTTATTCCCGGTTTCTTGGTATAGAACCGCAAATTTAATCTCCGGTTTTGAAACGGAAATCTTATCTGCGGTTTTGAAAATCTTAGAACTGGAATTTTTTTTTGCGGAAAGTGAGTTTGAAAATGAGAATTTAATCCGCGGTTTGGTCATTTTTAGAAATCCAGCACGAAAAAATGTAGATTGTGAAATTATTTATTTATTTTGGATATTAATAAAAATTTCGACTTTTCCTAACTTGAACTCTATTTTCCACAAGTACTTAAAATCAGTAGAGATTTTTTACAGCTAGCCTAGGGCTACAAACAAACCGAACCGAATCGAACTTACTCCCAGTTTGAGTTTGGTTTGAATTAATTTCGAACTAAGTTTGGTTTGAATTACTTTCGAACGAACTCAATTTTGAATCGAATTTTCTACGAACTAAATTTCGAACTTTTACGAACTTTGTTACGACTTACGAGTTATGACTTATGGCTGGGCCATAGTTCGAAATTACCGCACTTCAATAAAAACTCAGGCATTATGAATTCTAATTACACAGTACACCAAAATTTATATCAAAGTTTATTACAAATACCAAAATTTATATCAAACACCAAAGTTTAGTACAATCAATCAAAATTCAGTACAATCACAGTATCCAAAGTTTTCCAAATAGCCAACAAAAGTAACATCACCAAAGTTTTCAAATAACCAAAGTATTCAAAGTACAATTTAAATATCAATAGAAGTACAGAACAATCACCAAAGTCTTAGAATTATTACAAACCCAAATATTATCCTAAATAAAACATTAAAGTTCATTATCAGCGGAAATCAACGATTCACGTTTGAGTTAATTTCGAACTAAGTTTGGTTTGCGAACCTATTTCGAATGAACTAGGTCCAGTTTGAGTTTGGTTTTAATTAATTTCGAACTAAGTTTGATTTGAATTAATTTCGAACGAACTCAATTTCGAATCGAATTTTTTACGAATTTTTTCGAATCAAACTCGAATCGAATTACGAACTACGAATTTTTAGTGCAGCCCTAGGCTAGCCCCACTTAAAATGCGTTATTTCCATTAACCACCACACCATTTACTATGCAACTATCAACATTTTTCACACCATTGCTTTGATCATTTTCATATACCTCATCTACAATCTCTTTTCCTTGTGCTTCTGCTGCCTCTTTCCTCCATTCCAATTTCTTGATCAATCTCTCAAGGTACACACCGGTATCCGCCTTTGAAAAACCGACACACATCAAACTCTCCGCAACATCCGCCGGCGTGATCTTCACCTTCTCCAACAACCTCTTCATGGTGCCATACAACTCGTGACTCTCGATACTGAGGTAATTCCGTGCCAAAACCCTGAACGACTCGAAGTCACAATAAGACATCTCTATGTGCTTGTCCATCCTGCCTGTGCGAATCAGCGCAGGATCCAGCTTTTCTACGTGATTAGTCGTAAATATTAGAATCCTCTCTTCGCCGCATGCCGACCATAGCCCGTCAATGAAATTCAGAAGACCTGAAAGAGTTACATTTTCCTTTTTCTCTTCATCATCCAACCGAGACTTTCTTTTCTTTTCGTCACTGCCGTTATCTTCTTCTTCTTTGCTTTTGGTGCTGTTGCGCTTGCCGGTAAGATCGAGCGAGCAGTCAATGTCCTCTATAACAATTATCGACTTCCCAGTCGTCTCGATGAAAAGCTTCCTTAATTCTGAGTTGCTTTTTACGGTCGTCAGTTCCAAGTCGTAAATATCATACTCTAGGAAATTTGCTATGGCCGATATCATGCTCGACTTGCCTGTACCGGGTGGACCGTGAAGCAGATATCCACGCTTCCAAGCTTTGCCGATCCTCGAATAGTATTCCTTCCCTTTGCAGAATTCCTTGAGGTCGTCTATTATCTCCTGCTTCTTTACCGGGTCCATGGCGAGCGTCTCGAATGTGGAGGGGTGCTGGAATGGCACGTGGTTCCACACAGATTTGTAAATATATGGGTTGTTGGTGAAGAGACGACGCTGCCTGTTGCGTACCGTGATGGCCTGGCCTTTTTCGAGCACATGTCTCAGGTACAGTCCCTCTATTAGCTCGCGGTGGCGTTTGTGGAAGGTCAAGGTGTAGTACCTGTCAGGGTTTCATTAGGGAAGATTAAAAAGGAGTGAAGCTTCTCCCTGTGTGATAGTCACTTAATTTGTCTTACATGTATGATTATTTGAGTTTGATTGGAATATAAACTAAAAATATGTGCCAACAGACATGATATTTAGAGGAAAGAAATATGTGCAAGTGAAACTGGCAAGACAAAGCCAACAACCAAGACGGTTACTTATTAACAACTATATATATTTGCCCTAGAAAAGACTGAGCGAAGAATTCACATGATACAAACGAAAACTACTTGAATAGATTAACTAGTTTAATTCATAGTTAAATAGGACTTATGTCCTTGTAACTAGTTTCGTGGAGACATATACATCTTTTAGGTATTGATCAAAATCAATTAATGGGTAAAATAAATAAAGAAGCCAAATGCTTGCTTGAGAGAGAAAAAAAAAAGCATCATGAAAAATGAAAAAAATAAGTAAATAACATCGATCAGAAATTAAGTATATCAAATACTATTTATTTTATAGAAATTATTAATTGAAGTACCTCCTTTCTTGTTCAACATGCTGACCGTTTTTGTCGTTCGAACTGGGTGCATGCTTAGAGGCAAGCCACCAGATCCTAGCCCCGTTAAAATCATCCGTCACCTCCACACTATCCCCGATGGACACCAGGAAGCGTTCGCTGTCCTTGCCAAGTTCGACGCGGCATGTGCGGGCACGCCTGGAGCAGTGATCGCTGAGGTACGCCTTGGCGGCGATGTAGAGCTCGTGACGGCTTATGCGCTCTATGGCATACTCCTCGATGATGAAGCTGTCATAGGGATTGACATAGGAGGTGAGCTTGATGGTGAAAGCGAGTAGGTGGTGATTGAGCTTGTAGGGGATGAATTGGCGAAACATGGTCCACATGATCGCCAGGCCTCCTATGGTGGATGTTATCTTGGTGCTTAACCCTATCAGTGCTTCATGATCCATTGTTTTCTTGTCTTTGTTTTTTGTTTTCTGTTTTGTAGAAAGCTAATTAAGCTAAGAGAGATTGAGAATTAATATAGAGAGAGAGAGAGAGAGAGACCGAGTGTTTAGTCAACTATGTAAAAATTGGAGCCACCAAGTTCATATTGTACTCCTCTTCTAAATCATGGCCCACACTTCGTCTTTTCTTCTGTTTTTCAGTTTTTCTCAATCATGGGCCCACACTTTCGTTTTTAGTTTCGTCGGATATAAATCTGCTGTTATTCCAAAGAGATCACAGTACCGGTCCTGTTATTTCTATCACAACCGTTCAAAGTTTTTCATGAGCGAATCTCAAAGAAAAAAGTTTTTTGTGCCCGAATCTCAACAAAGATCAACGGTTGAAATCGGAATTACAGAATCCCGTGATCTCTTTGGAATAACAGCAGATTTATTTCTACGACTCCTTTCACGTGAACCTTTGTTAACGATTATTTTGATGGATTATTCGTGATTTTGATATTAAAGAGAGAGAAAGAGATCAGAGAGTTTGATAGAATATAATAGATGCAATGTCACTTATCAAATGAATAGATGCAAAAGTCCAATTTTTCTTTTATTATCTTGTTGTGCAAGAATCATCTTCTCATATGAAGAAGTGATTTAGCACTGCACTGTAGGCATATTTGGGCCTTCGTAACATTTGATAGAATCTATAAACTCATGGTACCTACATGGGCTTAATTATTTTTGGAAATGGGTTATACATACTCCAATATTCTAGGAAGATAAACTATGATATCATTAGACAAAGTCATCCATTAATTATTCTATATTTCTATTAGAATTGTTTTTAATATTGTCAATATTAAATTTGAATTGTTGTGCTTGTGATATTTGTCGTTATCTTTTTTTCAAATTTTCAAAATAAAACAAATGTTGCTTTCAAACTTGTGCACTCAGATGTTTGATGTTTGAAGGCCGATCCCAATCGCATTACTTTGATATATTTGCTAAAAGCTAAATTGGAGCATTTGACCACTTTTAAAGAATTTACAACATTAGTATCAAATGAATATAATATAAGAGGAGGATTCAAATGTTTTTTTATGTCTTCATTTTAAAATATTAATTAATAACTCAAAATTTAGAACATAATTGTCAAAATAAAACCTTTAGATCTGATTTATATGATTTTCTCTACGTGCTCATAAAAAATTATCACATTTCGATTTTGTTTTTATGTGAATAAATAAGTTGAAAAATTAACATCTAATAATTATCTACATCGGTACATTTTTACAAACTCTTAATGACAAACACAACAAAGTTGAAATATCATAATGTTTTACACGTACATAGATAAAATGATGTAGATCACATCTGATGATTTTATTTTAACTTTTAACTTTTAAATTTTGAGTTATTAAAGTTTTTAAAAATGAAGGCATAATGAAGACACAAAAATGAAGGCATTTAAACCCTCATAATATAATTCATTATAATGCTCTGTAGCGGTAACGGTATCAAATATGTTTAATAATAATAAATTTTTGGATTTTATTAAAAGTCATTATATTTTATATCAAATCACATATGTTAACTATAACAAAATGGAGTTGTCAAACACAAAAATTAACATTTATTAGAAACTATTATATCATGCGTTATTATTTCAAAATATTGTTCAAACAGTTTTCTCTGCAAACAAGTTTTTCAAACAACAATAATTAATCAAGTCTATAGTCCCAAGCTGCCAAGTTTTTCAAAAAAAAAAAAAAAGATGAGTAGAGAGAGAGGGAGAGGGTAGAGAGAGAAATAATACAAGACTCAAATTTTCATTCAACATGTTGATTACAAAGTTTATATAAATATTTATAGCTAATTCCTCCCATTTGTCATTCTAATTATCCTAATTAAACACCTCCCATTAACTATTTATCTCCCAATTATACTAGTACTAAGACATTACATGCATTCTCAAGTGAGGATAAGTTTCCAAAACAAATATCACTCAATGTACATTCCAGATTTAGCAGGCCTGATCATGAAATAAAGATACTAAAACGGAAATGAATCTGCTGAAATTCTCACTGGTGAACAGTGTTTTTGAAATCTCTGCTTTTCTGAATCCAGCCGTCAAACTGTTTTTAGATGCATGCACAGAAAAATCAATTGTTTCGAAATACGTGCATAGAAAAAGTTGGACGACTGGATTCAGAATTTCAGAGATTTCAAAAACACTGTTCACGAATGATGGATTTCAACAGATTTCAATTCTACTAAAACTATCAGTCTACGTACAATAATTAAACGCTTGAGCAAGGGAGAAAATGTCTCCATTTCAAACAGAAAGCAGCAGTCCATTTTTGAATTCTTCAAGCAAAGGGCACCCGAGTAGAAGCTTTATGCATGAATTCAGACCTTAATCTTAAGAAACCAAGACTTAGCTTTCTAAGTAAAGGGGATTTTATGAATCTAGGTGTTATAGCTTTCCCATTCATATCATCACATATGAAGTGTTTAATTTACTTCCTCTAGTGATGTACAACAGAAAAATCGAGCAAGGCAAATTTGTGTGATCATACGAAGGACAATAGACAGATATATTAGCACACGAATTTGCCTTGCTCAAGCGTAAACGAACCGCTCAAAAATCATCAAGGTTCAGAGACAGTGAATAGTCCCATAAATCTATCCACCACTTTGATAGTTGACGAGTCTGAGACCTTCAAGTGAGAATTCTGACAAAGAAGAAAAAAAAATTTGAAAATCAAATTAGGATGCTTAAGAAACTTGAAAAACAAATGGGATTACTTTGAATTAATTTCAACCAGGGTGTAGGGGTGTTCATTGGGTCCGGTTTAGTCGGTTTTGAACCGAACCAGTTAGTTTGGATCAAATAGTTCGGTTTGGTTTGTTTTTCAAAACCGAATTATAATTTCAGTTCGGTTCGATTTGAAAATTTTCAAAACCGAAATAACCGAACCAACCGAACTTTTATATATTATGAATTTGGTTCGGACCGTCCCAGTTTATTTCTTAATACCCCGGTTTATTTCTTAATTAATTGCTTTAAATAATGCGGTTTATTTTTTAATATCCCGGTTTATTTCTTAATACCTTGGTTTATTTCTTAATATACTTCGGTTTATTATAAATCAATTGCTTTAAATAAAAAAATTAATATATTTTGGTTTGAACTGAATAAAACGAAATAAAACTTTGATCGGTTCGGTTCGGTTGCAATGCTAAATCGGTTCGGTTCGGTTCTATTTTAAAAACCGAATTATAACTTTGGTTTGCCTAATTCGGTTCGGTTTCAAACGAACCGAACCGATGAACCTAATATAGATTTTAGAGTTCATTTTTCTTTACTTTACATAATTAAGTACTATCAATGTCAGAAAAAAAGAAGGATAAAATTTCAGAAAGATTCTAACAATGGTGCACGTTTCCTTGCCCTCTTCTCGAACTTTATAATCTTACCGAGAGGGACTGAATTGAAACAGTAATAATTTTTTCTTCCATTATTTTGAAACAATTTTTTTTTTAAAATCAGAAAAATTACACAAACGGTGAACTAAACACAAACGCAATTGAAAAATAAAAGGTATGGAACACGCATTCAAAAATAGCAGAACCAAACTACAAGAATCCTAAAACAATAATAACATTTCTAATATAAGTCATTTACTATTTTTGTTGCTATTCCTCACTACTAAACTAAGCAACAACAATTTGCTGATTTCTGTGTTATATGTGCACAATTTATACCAGCAACAAATTAACGTGAATTAAAAGGATATTAGTTTTAATTTGATGGATTAAAAGGATCAGTACCATCGTATAGCGCATATGTTAATACGAGCCATAATACAAACAAATTTATAAAATGAGTTAATTGTTATAAATTTTCTTTTTTGTTAGCTTGTATAAATTATATTATAGAGAAGAGTCATTGACTCAATCAAGTCCAGTTGTTACCGCAGAATTATTTATTTTCAGAAATTATTATTAAATAATATATGAAAATAGATAAGTATCTTGAATTTTTGATGGATTAAAAGGACCTGTACTACGATCAGGATCTAAAGTTTGAAGCCAAATCAATAGCTCCAATCCATTTCTAGTATTTTAAAAATTAAAGGCACTTCATCTATTTTTTATATTATTTTAATATTAATTTCTAGAAACAAAAAGAATCTGTTTCTACCGTAGCTCTGAGACGACCGTGAGACGATTTCACTGGTCAAACATATGTAGCGCAGAACTTGATTTTTAAAATACTAGAAACCAGTTGTAGAAACTATTTCATTAATTTGTAGTCAATTTGCAACAACTGTGTTAAGGAGAAAGGCTTGGGTCCGATGCCCATCGGACTCAAATTTGGGTCCGATCGGACTCAATTTGGTCCGATGGGTTTCGGAACTGTCCGATCCACTTTCAGATTCGTGCGCACGAATTTTAAAGCAGATGCGAAAGTTGCGGCGCGAATCCTAAAAGCCGATCGGACGGTGAGAGAACCCGTCGAACTCACTTTAGGGTCCGATGTCCATCGGACCGAAATTTCTCCCCTTGTTAAGATCAACCGAGTCGCCAGAACAAGAAATAATGCATAAAACAAAAGCCGTAGACAAAGACCAAATTGAAGAGGGAAAAGAATAAAGAGACCCTATAAATAGTCCCTTTAAAGCCCTTCTTTTTGCGTAATAATTAGCAAGTTAACAATCAAAGTACCATTGAATAGTTAACCAATTATGTTGTACGGATCTATTTTGTTAGATAGAAGAGTTACATGCACAATGAGAGCATATGGTGCAGCGTTGTTCGCTATCTTCTTTCTTTCATGGTTCATGCAGATAGCATATGGAGAGAAGACGTCAACAACACCGGCACACAAGATTGATGGGAAGGCGATCGACCAAGGGATCGCTTACGTGTTAATGCTCCTCGCACTCTTCGTCACCTATGTGCTTCACTGATATGCCTAAAGTATGTGAAGAAGTGCATTCAGCTTCTAGCTTGATACTTCACAATCATGCTTTGATTTCTTGGTAGCTTTGTCATTAATTCATATGGGGATTGTTTCTTAATTTGTGTTAATTATGATCGAGCCTTCAATTACATGTTATTATGTACTAATTAATCGCATATTGCAATTATAGAGTTTATTATGTACTATATGGAAAAAAATTCCATGTTTTGTAATGCACGGTCAGAAATTTTCAGATTCATGGATTTTCTACCTACTGAAAAAAATAGTAAAAAAGCTCTAAAAAAATATATGGCCTCCGAACACATTTTTATATAGAAATCACGTTGAGCGTTTCGGATGGACTATGTGAACTTTGAGAAATGAAATATGAACATAAAGTAAACCGAAATTTTTATTAATATCCAAAATAAATAATTAATTTCAAAATCTACACCTCTTTGCGCAAGAATTCTAAAAATGACCAAACCGCAAAATTTAATTCCGGTTTTAAGCCTCCTTTCCGCAAATAGAATTTCCAGTTCTAGACATTCCAAAACAGGAGAAAAAGTTTCCAGTTTCAAAAACCGGAGATAAAATCCGCAGTTCCATCACTTACAATAGGGAACTAAATATGCGGTTTCTAAAACCGGGAACTTTTTCTCCGATCTTGGAGTTCTGCCTATATAACACAGAGGCGCAACCCCTCTCCCTCACACTTCTCTTTCTTTCTTCTAGTCTATCTTTCTCCTTACTCTCTTCTCGTCTTCTCTCCGACTGTCTGATCGATTAGCACTTCGGTTCAGGTATTTTTAACTTTTTTTATTTATTATTTAATTTAGAAAATAGTAAATTAGTTTAGGATATTTAGTATTCAAAATGGCTTAGAATATTATCCAAATAATTTAGAAATTCCAAAATAGTTTAGACTATTGTCCAAATAATTTAGAAAATTCCAAAATAGTTTAGATTATTGTCCGAATAATTTAGAACATTCCAAGCTGGTTTAGATTATTTTAGGAAATGTCAAAATGGTTTAGAATAATTTAGAAAATTCCAAAATGGTTTAGAATAATTTAAAAAATTCCAAAATGGTTTAGAATACTGTTCGAATAATTTAGAAAATTCCAAAATAGTTTAGAATATTTTAGAAATTTCTAAAATGGTTTAGAAAATTTTAGAAATTTCTAAAATGGTTTAGAATATTTTAGAAATTTCCAAAATAGTTTAGAATATTTTAGAAAAATCATTTATTAACGTATTTTATGGTTTAGCTTTCGAGCTTTTGCAATGTAGTAATCAATGAAGAACTGAAAGTTCTCTTTGCAATTTAGTAATCATTTTGTGCCCGCAATGCCACCTTGGATATCATCCATACTATTGCACAGTTGTTTGTTTTCATTTTAACATTTAATATGGAATCAATTATGGTTGTAAGGTATAATATTTAATTTAAAAATAACACACTAAAAAGATAATTATTTGAGATATAAATGAGGCCAATTGACCTCATTCCTCTCAACTGAGATTAACTATTACCTTGCCATCAAGTGCCTAGGCTCCGGTGACCGGTGTTATAACACAACCCATACATTGCTCAAAAAGTTGAACACAAACTATATTTACATTGCTCAGAAAGATTCGGGGTATTTGCACCAAATGATATCACAATTATACCTACTAAATCTACAACTAAAGCAACTAAATAAAATATATACAAGTTACGGTATAATCTGTACAAAACAAAAACAAAATACTAAAATAATTCATGAACAATAACTGAAAATTATTGTTATGTACAAGAAAAATTATGAAAAAAAAAAAATACTTCAGAGGTTATGTATATGGGACAACACCCAACCAAAAATATTATTCCTAAAAGAGAAACCTTAAACCTCAAAAATCTCCAGCTTATTATTTCCCAACTCTTTCTGAAAAAGGAATTAACAAATTATACTAACCTATCTTTTTCTTTCTAATTGGGAGTTAGTATATATGCAAATGATCTGACATTCAATTCATACAAAGAATGATTTTCATTTTCTTGCTCTTTATTTAGTTATTACCAAAACACCACCAGAGAACTTATGTCAGATAGCCTTAAATAGAAAAATGAAAATGGTAAAGCAACAATAGCAACAATTCTGTCCCTACTCTCACTGTTGCTGGTATTCGGGTCTCAAAACCCATATGGAACCATTAGGCCTCTTCACCAAAGCAGCAATCTCCTTCAACAAGCTCTTGAACAGTACCAGATCCTCCGACCTAACCCTATTTTTAAAATGTTCTGTGATAGACACAGAATCCGCACTGCCCCCCCTCTCCTGCAAGAAGCTACAGATCAACCTAACCAGCACTTCAGGCTGACTCACCACATTCCTGCTTCCACCCCTTCTCACCTCCAAATCCCTCTCGATGGCATCAGAAGCAGCATTTGCATGGGTCCCACGGATCCTGCTTAATAGCTCGGCTGATGATTGGGTCCTTCCATTAGCAGCCCCAGCTCCGGCCCCGGCACCAACAGAAAAGGAGGTCGAAGTGGTCGTCGTGACAACACGGCGATTCACGGTAGACCCAAACCTTTGGTGGGGCGAATTAGAGGCACCGGCTGATCCCGCATAACCGGTCCAGGTGGGAACAGCGAAGCTCTCACGGCTGCGCAGCATATGAGAATGACGTAGTGCCTCAGCTGCTCCCTGTGCAATTCTCGTGGCTTCTTCTTCCATGCGCAGCTTTTGGTCTTCGCTCACATTAAGTATTGCATCATGATTCATAGCACTCTAGAAATTGAGAAAAGAGGTGTTAGAACAAGGACACAAAAACAATAATGACACATTCAACATCCCCCCCCCCCCCCCCCCCCCAACACCCTCCCTCCCTCCCCAACACACGGACACGCCACCTAACAAAAAATAAAGAAAGAAAGAAAGAAAACACCAGCACAGAACTAAATCTGACGAATAAAGGGCTTTCAAGTACTGGTGCTTTAGCTCTGCTCAGGGATTATAAAGGGTGTTTACTGGAGTTCTCTTTTTTTTTTTTTTGGGTGGACTAGGGCTCAATTAATTCAACAGAACACCTAACAGAGGCCACCTTATGCCGGTAAAATGATTTTTAAAACAAATTTAAAATAAAAACTAACATGAATCCCACGAGCATCCATAAGGCTCTTGAGTATGTTACTGTCTTCATCAGCCCTTCCGCCCTCTTCTTCCAGGACCTTTTCCTTCCCTTTTTCACTTTTCTCTGCGCCTGGATGAGTTTCAGCCCTTATGTTAATCTCTTCTGAAAGCTGCGCGAAGATATCAGATGTCTCTGTATTGCCGACTTCATCTTGGAGTGTAAACAGGTCCCGCATGTCCTTCGCCTTGAAGAACCTCTTTTGGCACGGGTTTTTCAGCACTTTGTGCGTGAGGAAGTTCTTGTATATTTGTCGCTGGTATACCTTCTCCTCTATAGTGCCACGAGTAATAAACCGGTACACAGTGACATCCCGTGTCTGACCGATTCGCCAAGCTCGTTCTCTTGCCTGAAACAACAGGAATTATTCCCATTATTTGTCTGTTTCAACCATACAAGCAGAAATTTCAGATTTATGCAAACACATCCTAGAATTGTCAAGAGGCAAAAGACCATGTACCAGATAGGCTGTTCCATGCAAGTCAAGGTTGCTAATAGTGTAAAGTAAATACTGTTTTGTGGATACATGGTTTAAAGCAGTGCACAATAAGACCAAAGTTTCTGACAGATCCCAGCTATAACTAATGTCCAACACCTTTTTTGGCATCAGTTTCAATCATGAAAAATGTTAGTCTTACCTGCAAATAGTACAGAGTATCTGGTGTAGTTTAGACAACAAAAGAAATTTTTTTATCCAACTTCCTATCCTTTCTTTGCTTATCTTATTTTTCCTTTTTTTTTACAATTGGGGTCTTCACATGCAATTACCTACTTTAGCGGGTGTATATATAAAAAATTCCTAACCAAAAAGAGAGAAAAAGAGCCTTCAGCTATACATACCTGCATATCAGTAGAAGGGTTCCAATCTGGGTCGAAAATGATAACCCGATTCGCGCCTGTTAAATTTGTCCCAAGCCCACCAACCTTTGTAGTCAGGATGAACACGAAAACTTCACTACAGTTGTTAAACTCATCCATCAGGGCAGTTCTCAGTTTTACAGGAGTATAGCCATCCATCCTCCTATAAACATACTCCCGGGACTTCACATAACTCTCTAAAATATCTAGCATCTGTTGGGTTTGCGCAAATATCAAAACCCTATGCCCCTGCTCCTTCCAAACCTTAAGCACTTGATCAAGGACTTGCATCTTACCACTCCTTACTGGGTTACCATAATCAGGATTGCTCCCACTAAATTCTCTCTCCAATAAATCCGGGTGGTTGCAAATTTTCCGCAATATATCAATGCCGTACAGAGATCTTCTACTCCCCTCAAAAATCTGTTCCACATCTGAGCTCGCCAGAAAAGCCCGGTATGCTGATCTCTGTACCGGTGTTAAACTGCAAAACAAAACATGCTCAGTTTTCTTGGGGAGTTGTGCATTTACATCAGCCTTCATGCGCCTTAGTAGATATGGCATGATAATATCCCTTAGCGCCACTGCACACCGATATGCTGTTGAGACCTGTAATGGGGTTGCATTTGCATAACCACCAATTGTGATCGGTACCGAGAATTCAGCCTCAAAAACTGGTAATACCCCCAATTTCCCAGGAAAGACAAAATCGAATAGAGACCATAACTCAGCCAATTTATTTTGAATTGGCGCGCCTGTCATGATAAGCCGGTGCTTGGTTTGGAAACCCTTGCAAATTAGGGTTATCTCGGCATTTGGGTTTCTGATCCTGTGACCCTCGTCCAAAACCGCATAACCCCATTCTATATCAAGCAACTTGTCACAATGAATCCTGAGTTGCTCGTACGTCGTCAGCAACAACCCAGATTCAGAATCAATCACCCGGCTAATGACCTCCTCCCATTTAGCACCCTTTCGGGCCTTTGCCCGCACCTTTCTGTCCTCATCCTCCAACTCCTCACTCCCACTATCTGATGGAGTTGTCCTGGTGGTGACACTGTGCGCAGAATCATGCAGAATCTCCACGCTGAATCTGGGATACCAAGTCTTCACCTCTCTCTCCCATTGTCTAAGAAGCGTAACTGGACAAACCACAATGGAAGGTTTGTACAGGTTGCTGTTGTGTAGAGAACCAAGGAAAGAGATGATTTGGACAGTCTTACCGAGCCCCATCTCATCACCAATAATTCCGCCGGCCTTCTGGCAGTGCAACTCCCAGAGCCACTGCACACCGACTTTTTGGTACTCAAAAAGTTGATTGTACATACGGAAAGGTATCTTGATACCCCCTTCGAGTAAGATATCTGATTCTGAGTTCGCATTCAGTCCTGACTCTTCATCTTCCTCTTCATTTTCCTCATCTAGTGAAAGAACAGAATGAAGAATTTCATCATGAAAAGACCGTAATTAGAAACTTGAAATACGAAATGGGACATATTCTGAAGGAAATGTCAAGAGACAAATTTGGCTATGCCAAGGTGAATTCGCAATCCCAGCACTTATACCCGAAGAAATAAATCAGAATCATGCAGCCATAATGGAGGGACTATAACCACTTTACTTGGTATCATGACAACTCTTGAAAAAGGAAATAGAAATATACTGCTTTATTCAACAACTAAGAAATACAGAACTCCAATAAAAAAAAAGAACTAAACAAATAAAGATATTTTACCTATAACATCCTGTGGTTGATCCCTCCTCCATTTCTTGTCAGGCAACGGCCTCTGTTGCTTAGCATTTTGTCTCCTTTTCTTTTTTCCTCTCTCCTCTCCATCTGAAGCAGGTCGTTCAAGAGGCCTTCTCACCCTCTGGAATGGAGCAGTCGGTGGTTCCAGACTTGGTAAAGAAGCTGAGTCCATCAGCTTGGTTGTAGGCCTGGCCTGCTTAATCTCAGACAGTGATTTTCTGACCCTGGCAACTATTTCAGACTCACGGGTCCCACTAGTAGAGCTTGAAGATTGGGCCTGGGTAGATTGTACACGCTTCTCAAAGCCCTTAAGGCTGTGAAATGGTGTCAAGAGTCCCTTTCGGACAAGCTCCTCCCTTTCCTGATTAGAGAAGACAGGTGTACATTAGGAACAAAAGGTTAGATGTAACCACAGGGATGATGAGTTTCAATTTCCTAGAAAGAAAATGATAACAAAATGACTGGACATGTTCGGCTTACATTTGATCTGGTGTACAGTATTTGAAATTAGGAAGTGAGAGAAAGACACGCGGACATGCTTAAATTATATTAGTAGAAAGTTTGTGCTCAATGAATGCGAATTTGGTTCACAGAACATGTCTATGAACCTAACTACGCATCCTCAAACAGGTTCGCACACAATGACTGCGAAATTCCTAGTTTTATAAAAAAAAAAAATCTCAGTTAGAGCATGTGCTACATCAATGCAATATATAAGGTAAATTACATATAAGTCCTAACAAAATGTTTTTGTGGTATCTTAAATAGAGTGGGCCTTTAATGTTTTCAGCTTACATTTGATCTGGTCTATATTATGTGAAATGATGAAGTGATAGAAAGACACGGGGACATGCTTAAATTATATTAGTATAAGTTCCTGCTCAATGAATGCAAACTTAATTGACAGACAATGTCTATGAACCAAATTATGCGAAGTCAAACAGGTTCGCATACAATGACTGCGAATTCCTAGCTTCTAAAAAGCTCAGTTTAAAGATCTGTTCCTCTCACTCTTAAATTAATAGCAAAATAAAACATGTGCTACACCAATGCAATATATAAGGTAAAATTACATAAACCCTGATAGTTCACCAAATTCAGCATTAATCATTTTATATTATTCCCTTTTATTTAGTTTTGTGACCAATTAATTATTTTTTTTTCTGAAAACATGGTCTTCCACATGTTCCTTTTGTCTTGGGAAGTGAAACAGCAACAAAAGAAAACTTCATTATCTCCCCAACGGGTTACACATACCCAAAAGAAAAAAAAACAGAATCCACATTTTCTTTGGAGGATTAACCAACCACAAGAGAAGTAGACGAGGGAAAAGAGGGAAACATAAATATTACCGTCTCCATGAATCCAGTCGAGGCTGCATCCAATACTGCATCAAAATCTGCATCATCGTCATACGAAACCGTCTTCACGCGCCGTTTGGAACCTGCACCAGAGCTCTCCCCCTCATTTTTCAAAATGCCCTTTCTCTTCTTTGGTCTCTCTTCAACCAATTTTTGGAGTAATGTCTCCTCTCTCCTAGAGGGGCCTGCCCCGAATTTCGAAATTTCTCTCTCTATCTGTGCTTTAGCCCTCTCAAGGCTCTTCAATCGGTCAGTTGCGAGTGCCTTTTGGAGGTTACTTCCTGTTTTGCCCTCCTCAGTCTCTTCTTCGCTGGTTGAAGTCTCAGCTTTGATGCCAGAAGAAACGGCCTCAATTTCAAGCTCGATTGCACGCAATTTATTCAGAAGTTTGGCTTCAGGTCTGGAAGATTCACCATCTTCTTCTGCACTGTGAGAACAGTCATTTGATGCAGCACCATGCCTGGAGTCATCATTTGCCTGTACAAGATAATAATATAAAGGATAAATATGTGTTGTTTGTGATTGGTGAAGACAGTGCAAGTATTCAAAAACTAAAACTAAAGCAATAGCAGCTGATATATTTATTGGGGAAATGAAATGCAAGAGTGGATTTGCCCATCTTCATTGTAAAACCAATGGAGACATCCATTCTTTGACATTCAGTAGTACATGCATATCCTTTTCACAAAAGAATGGAGAGACTAAATGTGGGAGCAAATTTTCAGCCAAGTGGGGATCCAGCAGATAGTTATCTTTTTTTCCATTTTCTATAATTTGATTATGATACACAGTTCCTAATTCATAACAGTGTTGGAGGTAGGTAATGGGTACATCAATTTTTTAAAGCAAGGAAGAGGAGACCTAATTTCAGTCATAGCCTTCAATTATGGGTATTTGATAAGAAAGTTTGCGTACTGCCTCTAGTTCAATACTAGAGTATCCTTAAGACTGATGAGTTAGAACTTACTTAGCGTTGCACTTACTTTCTATTTCATGCCTACAATAGAAAAGTACTATTTGATTCTGCACAAGGTACAAAATTAAAATGACACCAAGTATCAGACAGAGAATTTAATACTAAGATGTGATAGTGTATGACTTTAACATCCACATCACCCACAACAAAAAGTCATGCATGTCATCTTTCTTGAGCAAATAACAAGCAATATACATGCATGATCCTTCCTCCTAAAATGAAGGGTTTTACCTTGGACAATATTTTCCTTTCGACATCTTCCACATTAGCTGATGTGACACCAAGGCTATTGAACAAAAGCTTCTCTCGATCCTCTTCTTGATTCATTTCTACGTTTATTTCAGTTGGGTAGTTTATATATCCAATAAATTAGGCCACCTTAAGTCTGCGCCCAAACCTGTTAAAGGAAAACAACGAAAAATAAATCACCTCTCAAACAATATTAGAAATAAGGATTGCTATTACCAGACTGATCAGCAAGGCACAAAAGTTTATTTTGCCCTTTTTAAGTCCAATAATCGGTGTTAAGCCTCTTCAATTGGTAATATGCAAATTAAGCTCCATCTGATACCTATAGAGACGGAGCGAGGGGATGGCCAGCTGGGGCTTCAGTCCCCCCCCTTAAAAATTGAAAGTAAGAACTTATACCGTAGCAAGCAAGCTGCTACCATGGTTTGGAGAATCAATCTATCGGATGCCCATGATTCGATTCGATTCGATTGTTGAGCGATTGTCCAAACGGACTGGCTGCATTTTGGTTTTGGGCGAAAGAACGCTCGAATGGGAAGAGACTTACCGTCCTATTTACGCCGATTCTTCCTTCCTTCCTTCCTTCGAGTTTGTTTGCAACTGATGAGACTTCGGATTCGATCGTTCTCTCTCACTCTCTCGGAAAAAATGTCTCTCTATTTTCTCTTCCTCCTTCCTCCTCGCTCGCTCGGCTCTCGCCCTCCTTAAATTGAGTCGGTTTATACAACAAAGGTCCCAAAAATTGTCGAAGACGTTGAGGTAATAAGCACAATACTTTTTGCATAGACCCCCTCGCGATAGGTAGATTTTACAGAAATATCCTCCAGGTTTTGCGAGGAGCATTGCATGCACAATTTTTTTTTTTTTGTTTTTGTTTGGAACTTTCATATGCAAGTATAAAATAAATCTCAAAAATTTTGCCCCGAGAAATTGCATGCAAGAACTATCCGCTAATCACTTATTAATAGACATTTTATTCATTGCTAAAAGTTATTTTCAATTTTTTAAGAAAAGCAAATATGAAATGGCAATTGTATTAATAGAATTTTAGTATTGAAAACTGTGGTGTTAAAATTGCTACTTGATTGATATCTTTATGAAAAATTTATATCGAAGTCGGAAATAATAAATACACGAAAATGTAACTATCTATTTTTGTATTGTTGTTATATATCATTTAGAAAATTATCTGAAAAATGATATACATATTTGTCTAATATTGTGTGTAATTTAATTTTGACTACTGAGATATGAAAAATTATGTTTGATTTTTGTAATGTAGTTTCTTATATTATCTAATGCCCTTAGTTTAGAAAAAAAAAATATATATGGAATAGATGAGAAAAAAGATGTTATTGTTTTTCGTCCACAAAATTTATTTATTATTCTTTAGAGGAGAAGACTGTAATTTGCCAACTCGAGCGCTAATCGTATAAACGTGTTGTATTTCTGAGCCACATCCAACGAGTATTTCAATACACCTAGAGCATAATTTTTAACACTCGGTCCATAAAATTCCAGGTTCAGCCATGAGGTTACTCATTAGCCATGACGTAATTTTTAAATTATTCAGCTCATCTCCAGGCTCTACTAACAACTGGAGATGATTTATCTCATAACTCTGACCGTGATTCATATCAGTAGGGCTGTTCGGCAACAGGAGATTAAGAGTGGAGGATTAAGAGCGTTAAATAACCGATGTTTGGTTGTCTTAATTTGTGAGTGAAAGTTAAGGAAGTGAAAGGAAGAGGTAGAGGTGCCTTAAGGTCCGGATAAAGGATTAAGAAGGTGATCTTAATCTGCGCTAAGGAACCGGTGTTCGGTAGGATTAAGCGACTAAAAAAGCTAAAAAAAAGCAGATTAAGTCTTAAAAAGGCTTAATTTCTTGTTGCCGAACAGTCCCACTGTTTGTGTTATTTCTTATTTTAATTTTTGATAGACAGAAAAAATAGAAGAATAAAAAGTAGGGCTGTAAACGAGCTGGCTCGGGCCGAGCTGGGCCTTGGCTCAGCTCGTTAATTCTGGCCCGAGCCTGAGCCGAGCGAGCCGGACCTAGGGGTCCCGAGCCAGAAGTCTTGGCTCAGCTTGTGACAAGCCAGCCCGAGCTAGCTCGCGAGCTGACGAGCTGGCTCGTTGGGCTTTATTGAGTTGTTATTATACAAATTCAAAAATAAAAAATAAAAAAGCTCATTCAAAAAATTTAAGAAATCGTCCAGCAGGCACATCTTCAAGCAACTGAAGCCCATATTATTTCTTCCCAAACCGAAAATATATCAATTTTGCATAATTGCGCCTTTGAAAATGAGACTGGACTTAAAATTATACGGGGCTAAACCTTAAATCCACTGTAGCTTAACGAGCCGAGCTGACCCCTGGCTCAGCTCGTTTATTTTGGCCCGAGCCTGAACTGAGCTGGCTCGTTAACAGCTCGGTCTACTACCGAGCGAGCTAGAGACGAGTCACGAGCGAGCCACGAGCCGCGAGCTTTTTTGACAGCCCTAATAAAAAGAGTAGAAGAAAACTTAGTAAGTTGATTATATCTATGTGATAATTTAGTTTAGATAATAACACAATTTGTTTGAATGAATTCTTTGAATTAGTCTCACTCATTTTTCTGTCTTTTCAACGAGCATATCAAATGTATCCAGCAATTATTAAATAGCATGATATACTCAATTAATACATTCTTTCAATGAATAATTGAATATGAAAAACATTCACTATATCAGCCCCCATCATGTTAATTAAGTAATCAATGTTATATGTAATACCGTGTCACTTGTTTATTATTTTAGGAGGAATTTCATGTATACCCATCAAAAACTTCAAAAATATGTATTTCTCCCTCTAAAGTTCATAATATCATATATATATAGAGAGTGGCTGATTTCAAAACGTTTGTACCAAGGTCCTCGTGCAACCAAGTCGTTTTTGGATTTTCAAAGTCCAAACGGTCGATCTAAACCTTTAGATGTGATCTCTATATTAAAATCTGCTTGGAGACCAAATTTTACATTTTTGGAATTTTTTTACTATTTATTAAGCCATTTTGAAAATTACTGATCACATGGTTCAGAATTTGGTTGCACTGTTTTTACTGTTCACTCGGATCAGCAATTTTCAAAGTGGCTTAATAAATAGTAAAAAAATTCAAAAAAATGTAAAATTTGGTCTCCAAGCAGATTTTAATATAGATTGAACATCTCTAACAGTTTGGATCGACTGTTTGAACTTTGAAAACCCAAAAATGACTTGGTTGCACGAGGGCCTTGGTGCAAACATTTTGATATTAGCCCCCCCCCCTCTCTCTCTCTCTCTCTCTCTATATATATATATATATATAGAGGAGGGATCCACTTACAACAAATTTGAGTTACAACAAAGTTACAACATTCATTTTTTTCATTTTCAAAGTCCAAATCGTCGATCCAACCGTTCAACATGATCATCTAAATAAAATGTACTTGCAGATCAAATTTTATATTTTTTTGAATTTTTTTACTATTTATTAAGTATTTTACAAAAAATAGCCATACTTAGACCATTGAATTTTGTACCCATCTTAATAAATAGTAAAGAAATTCAAAAAAATATAAAATTTGATCTGCAAGTACATTTTATTTAGATGATCATGTTGAACGGTTTGGATCGACGATTTGGACTTTGAAAATGAAAAAAATGAATGTTGTAACTTTGTTGTAACTCAAATTTGTTGTAACTTGATCCCTCCTCATATATATATATATATATATATATATATATATGAGGAGGGATCAAGTTACAACAAATTTGAGTTACAACAATTACTTTTTTTCATTTTCAAAGTCCAAATCGTCGATCCAAACCGTTGAACATGATTATCTAAATAAAATGTGCTTGCAGATCAAATTTTATATTATTTTGAATTTTTTTCCTATTTATTATGATGGGTACAAAATTCAATGGTTTAAATATGAATATTTTTTGTAAAATACTTAATAAATAGTAAAAAAATTCAAAAAAATATAAAATTTGATCTGCAAGCACATTTTATTTAGATAATCATGTTCAACGGTTTGGATCGACGATTTGAACTTTGAAAATGAAAAAAATAGTTGTTGTAACTTTGTTGTAACTCAAATTTATTGTAACTTGATCCCTCCTCTATATATATATATATATATATATATATATATATATATAAATATATACCCTTCTTTCGAATACTCTCAAATTTACCCATTTTATTATTATTTCTATTAAAACTCACTTTTGATTTAAAAAGTACCCATTTTATCATTTATTAAGAAAAATAAAAAATATGTAGCACGTTTTAGAAAAATGTTAGTCTCCTAACTAGTCGGTTTCCGAGGATAAATGGGTCATTTCTCTACTTTTGATACTTACACAAGCATATACCTAAGTATCACCGTGTATGAGTCAGAATTAGAGAAATGACTCATTTGCCTTCAAAAACTGACCAATTAACACACTTGCATTTTTCTTAAACATGATATATATTTCACGTGACTACGGCACGTGAAAGATTTAGCCACGACAGGGCACGTAGTCACGCGAGTCACGTGTAACTAGGACCATTAGATATTGATTTAATGATGAATCTTGAATAAACTAATATAAATTATGATTAAATGATCACGCGAGTCATGCGAGTCACGTATGGTCACGGCACGTTTAGGCACGGCGTGACCATTCGTGTGTCGTAACCACCCCTTGACATTTTGGTCACAGCACGGCACAACACTGTACGGGACGAAAGTCACAGCGTGTTAGTCATGGCACGAAACGGCACGGCACGTTTTTTCCACTCTATATATAACTCTACCAAATAACATGACAAATCTTATGATCACACTTTAAAAAAAATTAAGAGTTACTTATTTATCTTTTCAACTTTAATTGTCTATCAAACATAACTCTAACTATTAAATAATACGACAAATTTTATAACCACACTTTAAAAAAAAGATAAGAGCTACTTGTTTATCTTTTATGACCACATTTTTTTCAAATTAAAAAATACTTGTTTATCTCTTAAATTTTAACTGTCTACCAAATATATATAACTCGAGCAAGACTAGGGTGTGCTAGGCTCACCAAGAGGGATTGGTGAGCGCACCTCCCAAAAGCGCATTTTCAAAGTTCAAATAGTCGATTCGGACCTTCCAACGTGTTCTTCATATTAAAATGTGCTTGGAGACCAAATTTTACATTTTTTGGAAATTTTTTACTATTTTTTCAGAATTTTTGAAAATCATTTGTTTTTCAAATTTCAAATTATTGTTTAGTTTGTTTAGTTTTTTCAAAAATTCTAAAAAAATAGTAAAAAATTTCCAAAAAATGTAAAATTTGGTCTCCAAGCACATTTTAATATGAAGAACACGTTGGAAAGTTCGAATCAACTATTTGAACTTAAAAATGCGCTTTTTGGAGATGCGCTCACCAATCCCTCTTGGTGAGCCTAGCACACGCTAGTCTTGCTCATATAACTCTAGCTACCAAATAACACAACAAATCTTATGACCACACTTTAAAAGAAAGAAAAATAAGAGTTTCTCGTTAATCATATAAACTTTAACCATCTACCAAATATATATAACTCTACCAAATAACACGGCAAATCTTATGACCACGCTTTAAAAAAAGATAAGAGCTACTCGTTTATCTTTTTAACTTTAATTGTCTACCAAACATAACTTTAACTATTAAATAACACGACAAATTTTATTACCACACTTTAAAAAAAAAAGAGCTACTTGTTTATCTTTTATGACCACATTTTTTTTCAAATTAAAAAAATACTTGTTTATCTCTTAATTTTAACTGTCTACCAAATATATATAACTCTAGCTATCAAATAACACAACAAATCTTATGACCACACTTTAAAAGAAAGAAAAATAAGAGTTTCTCGTTAATCATATAAACTTTAACCGTCTACCAAATATATATAACTCTACCAAATAACACGGCAAATCTTATGACCACACTTTAAAAAAAGATAAGAGTTACTCGTTTATCTTTTTAACTTTAATTGTCCACCAAACATAACTTTAACTATTAAATAACACGACAAATTTTATTGCCACACTTTAAAAAAAATAAGAGCTACTTGTTTATCTTTTATGACCACATCTTTTTTCAAATTAAAAAAATACTTGTTTATCTCTTAAATTTTAACTGTCTACCAAATATATATAACTCTAGCTACCAAATAACACGACAAATCTTATGACCACACTTTAAAAGAAAGAAAAATAAGAGTTTCTCGTTAATCATATAAACTTTAACCGTCTACCAAATATATATAACTCTACCAAATAACACGACAAATCTTATGACCACACTTTAAAAAAAGATAAGAGTTACTCATTTATCTTTTTAACTTTAATTGTCTACCAAACATAACTCTCTACCAAATAACACGACAAATTTTACGACCACACTTTAAAAATAGATAAGAGCTACTTGTTTATCTTTTATGACTACATTTTTTTTCAAATAAAAAAATACTTATTTATCTCTTAAACTTTAACTGTCTACCAAATATATACAATCTAGCTACCAAATAACACGACAAATTTTATGACCCCACTTTAAAAGAAAGAAAAATAAGAATTTCTCGTTAATCAATAAACTTTAACCGTCTACCAAATATATATAACTCTATCAAATAACACAACAAATTTTATAACCACACATTAAAAAAAAAAAAAAAGTTACTCATTTAACTTTTTAACTTTAATCTAATTGTCTACCAAACATAACTCCTACGGCTATGTTTGATTTGCAAAAACTTTGTGGCACAATAGGATCAAACTTATTATCATTTTCAAATGAGATAAGAGATAATTTGTCTATATTCACTTTATTCATCTACGAACCATTATCCTACCAAACATAGTGGCAGGTTGACTTGGAGGCCTTCAAGAATGGAGCCGCAGATTAATCTGGAGGCAATAGTATTTTTCGAATTCCTCAATTTCAGTGGTGTTTTGATTTATTTTTTTTAAATGGTATTATCCTACTAAATATAGCTGTTGTTTGTAACATATTATTGTTTCCATTTATTAGATAAGCTTGTATACATGTTCTTACAATTATTTATTTAGACGTAAAAAACTTTATTCTTTGGTTATCCTCAAATTGTTTTGCTTTCAAATATTATTCTAGGCTATGCTTGATCTGGGATAAAGTTAAAGAATAACATAAATATTGCTTTTAAGTCATGTTTGATCCGTAAATAAAATTGAGGCATAATAAAATAATTCTTATTATCACTTTTAAATGAGATAAGAATTATTTACTTACCTGTTCGTTTTATCCATCACTAATCATAACACCCACCCACCAAATTCCGTTGTAGGTTGTACTATATCTCTTTGACCATTTAATTTAAATAAGCCTATACATTTTCTTATAATAAATTATTAGAAATTATGGAGAGAATTATAAAAAAAAAATTACATTTTCTTATAATAAATCTCTTTGTTCATGCTAATTTAATTGTCGTATTTTAGTCCGCAAATTTGGTTGATAAATAACTTTTATATAATTACTGATAGTATTAGTTAAGATTTGCATAATAAATTTTATAACTTTAATCTTTTAATAAAAAATAAGCTATTTGTAATATTTAAAACAATTCTTATCTATAAATTAATACGTAGACAACAAAAATGAATTTAAATAAATATACGTAATTTGAAAATAAATTAGGATTTTTCACAACTGATTTTCATAGTACAACCAAACATTGATTTCAGCATATTTTCATAATAATTCTAGTGTAGACACGCGATCAATACAGATGCATAAAAAACTTTTAAGTTGCATTTATATTTGCAATTTTCTCAAATTGTTAACTAATTTACGATAATTGTTTTGTAATATGTTTTCATAAAAGAAAGTAATTATTTTTTTAGAACCATGTGAAGTTTATGATATTTTAAAGGAGCTTCAATCTTTGGATGAGCATCGTTAAAAAACAATGTAGTTTAAACTTTAAATGCCAATTCAATCATGTATTTGCCCCCGTTTTTATCTTAATCCGTATCAATTTCCAGTTTGGGATGTGGATTGTACATAAATCAATTATAAAATGTATCCATTCAACACATGTAACAAGCACAAAGTTATCCCAAATTCATGTATATTTAATAACTGAACTACATCATAAATGACAATTTCAAATATTTCGTACTTCTTCCTGATATCTGAAGATAATTAAATGACTGGTTTAATTATTTAACCACAAACATGCCTCAATTTTCAAGTATTTCGTATGTCAAAAGTGATATTCCATCACCAGCAATTGACCATTTCTTCAATCAAGTCGAAAGCCAAAGAAAAAATAGTAAGAGAAAACATTAATATATCCCTCCAAATTGATAATCCCTCAGATTATTAAAAACTAAAATAAAATTAAATGCATTCAACAGAAATCTATTGCTACATCAGTGATAAATAACACATTTCAAGGTTACAACTATTACGCAAAATCCCTACACAAAAAAAGCTTCTTTTCTCAAATAAAAGACAATACATCCATGCATCTGTTTTTCTTTTAGCGCCTCTTCTTGCCACCCTTTCCTGATTTTGACGGGCTAGCTACCATGTAGATGAAGATCCCCACCAGAGTCAAAACCGAAACTAGAGATCCATATTTTGCCGCAAGTCTCTGAAATTCAAATTTAAAAAAATTTAAAACAGACATTAGATATATAGAGATAATCTAACCGAATCCCGATCCAGTAATCTATCAGACTGGATTCTGTTCAATAGTTATAATACACAACTGATACCCCCATCAGAAAACAAGAACAATAACAGAATAATTATTAGCTTTAAATTTGGACGTTGCAAGGATTCAACCAGGATCCAATTATAGTACAGAGAATATAAGCAGAAACTGAAACTAATGGTCAAAGTTTACCTTAGCCTGAAGAAATTGAAACCCAGAACAAGCATATAGATCCATTTTTGAGTAGTTGCAAGAAAAAAAAAACGTAAATTAGAGAATGCCAAGTAAAAGAATGAGTATGTAGAAATTAACGCATCAGGCACAATTTCAATCAGTATGTGGATACTAATGGTTGCCGTGAACATAAAAGTTCTGAGTTGGAAGTTGGAACTGTTTTGGTCAGGGCTGGTACAAAGTAGGATACCACTACCAAGAGGTGCATATTATAAATCTTGGTTTCTAGTTACAACTAACCCATTCAAACTTCTTCTCAGGAGGTCTCTCAGCAAGGATGTCAATAGGACGGACAGGAGATGACAATGCCTCCTAAAATACCAAAAGGGTAAATATAGCAATAATCATTCAGTAAAGGGTAAATATAGCAATAATCATGTTGGGGCAGTTGATAGTTGATTAACTGTTTAATTTGAAAAGATACCTGAAGGGCAGCCTTAGTCGGTACACGGAATTTAACAACAGCAGGTGAGCCTTGGAATACACCCTTAACATCAGACTTCAAGACGAAGGAATGTGAAACTGAGGCACCTCTGAAATATTTTTAAAAACAAGTACAGAGATTAATAAATGATTCTATTCTAAGGAGCATCCCTGAAAAGCTTATGATATGTCATTACACCTTCAAACAAATTATGTTACGAACCAAAAATACCATATACCCTCACAAGACATTATGAAAAAGAGATGCTTCTTGCTTTGCTTCATCGTCAAATATGATGAAACAAATCAGAAAAGAGAGGCCACTTTGGATTCAATTTCAAAAGGACAAAAGAGTCATAAGAGAGATCCCTTGCATTTTTAAGAGGGGCATACTGGATACTTTTTTTTTTTATATTTTATGCTCTGCAATTTTAACTCTTTAAAACATCTAGATAAATTATACTTTTTCTTTAACAATATATGTGGAATTGCAAAGGTGAAAACACAACTTCACCAATATAATAACTTACGGGTCAAGCTTTTCCCATGTCTTATTGGCGGCTCCAGAAACAGTCTCAAACACCTCCTGTGACCATGAATCGTCATTCAGGATCACATCATATGCCGTCCTGAAGCGTAAATTTAACACATGGAGAGATGAATACTAATTCTGCAACTACAGAAACTAAACATATTTCCTGTAGAACAGAAAATCCCTAATTTCTCAATTAGAATTAATTTTAATAAGAAATATTAGCAGTATTGGAAGTGTTGATACAGTGCTTGCTCATTGGGTCTAGAATTTGGTAACAAGAGAAATAAAAGAGGTGCGAGATTCTTAAAAAATTATGGCGGAGACATTTAATCTAGTAGAACTAACAAATGCCCATTAAGCAGATAAACCAGATCTGAGCATATGAAAGGAAACATAAAATTTCCCGGACGGCTTAAACAATAATTTGATGGTATACATTAACAAACGGACCCACCAATTAATTGGAGAAAAAAAGGTAATTAATTTAACAGTTAATCGGAAGCAGTATAAATATAACACGCAATTCTACCATATCCAATCAGAAAAAGAAGTAATTCAATCCAATTAAGCATCTAAGTTTTCATAGATCATAACATTATGCATCGACAAATTAAATACCAAAAAAAGACGCCAATTAACAGAAATCTAGAGAATCAGTCAGTACATACGTGGATCCCTCGTTGTAGAGATCGATCGATACGGTGACCTGTTCGGAACCCGATTTCAGCCTCTCGAGCGAGACCTTCTTGTGCGCCAGTAGGAAAGGGATCGAGGCGTCCGATGCATGTGCGATTGCGGCACAACCGGCGATGGCGAATAAAAGCAAGGGGAGGAAGAGAAGAGATCGGCAGATCGCCATGGCTGGTTTCTAGGGTTGTAGCTTAGATTTCAGACTTTTCAGTTGAAAAATGCAGAGAGAGAAAGAGAGGAAGAGAGAGAGAGCGAGAGTTCAAAACGGGTGAGTAAATGTAGAGATGTTGTCGGATCTGTAACCTGTTTACCAACTCCGGATCTAGACAAGAACCGTATGGAAATGTAGGAATTATTTTTATAAACCATAATTTAAAAAAATATTTTTACGAAACTAACATGATTATTTTTTCTTTTACAAAAATTGTAAGAACTAAAATGCTATTCGTCTGTTATTTTTTTTATTCCGGACCGGAATGGCATTTCGATCCGGTCCCCTTTTCAAATTTTCTGTGGTTGCTCATATGAAAACTTGTGAAACCAGTACCACAAAAAATCCAAAAAGAGAACTGGACCGAAATGTCATTTCGGTCGGAATGAAAAAAATAACGGACCGAAATGACATTTCGGTTCTTATAGTTTTTGTAAAAAAAAAAAAATTAATTATGGTTTATTAAAAAAAAATTTGAAATGTAGACCTGCGTCTGGCTAATTATCGAAACGGTATGTTTGGTTAGTTTGAGAATAGGCTATTTGCACTAACTTATTTGATGTTTAATTAGATTAAATATTTAAAATAGGAAATTCAAATTTTGTCTTATTGGAATAGAATATTTTTAAGTTTTGAAATTTGATTATTCTAATAAAATAAACAATAGTTATTTTTTATTTGACTATTCTTATTTCTTGTTTCTTGTGATATGAGTAGAATTAGAATGTTATCAAGTTAAAATCAAAGACTTGCGTCTAGTTAATTATTTTGTTTCTTGTGATATGAGTAGAATTAGATTGTTATTAGAGCTTCTTAGGAGACAAGGAATCTTAAGTTTATCAAATACTTGATTCTTTGTAAATTGTAAAACTACTTTCTTAAGTTTTTTTTTTGTCAATATTAAAGATTGCTCAAATTTTTAAGGAACTATTCTGCATGACTTAAGCACTTGAGGCTCTTTAAGAAAGCTAAGCATATGCTTTCTTAACTTTTTGTTGTTGAACTTACCAAACATCTTCTAGAAACTTAATCCGTCCGAACAACATCTCCGATAGTGTTAACAATAATTTCTTAAAGCATGCCGGTTAAGTTTTGAAAAATAAAAATTATAGGCATGTTTTTTTTTTCTTATAGATTTGGTTGTGTATCAAATTTTATATAATCTAAATATTTATTTCATCAAATGCCTTCAAACATGGGCAGTTGTAAGTTTTATGTTATTTTATGAACTGTGAAACTTAAATAAAATTTATCAGTTTTCATATATATATATTAAATGAACTGTGTTCAACCTCTCTCAATAAGCATATCACACTTTAATTTTGCTCTCTATAAATTATTTTTTAAAAATAACCGTTGTCAATAAATTTGCACTGCTCTAAATACATTGATCAGCATCTCTTTCTAAAAGCAATGGATTTTTAAATTTGATATATCAAGTGATTACTGGAATTGGTCTTATTTTCTCTCTCTTTTGAACAAGCCTTTAAAAAACACAAGTAAACATCAATTAAACAAATTAAACAGCTTTTAACTCTTAACATGAAAATTTTCTTAAATGATGATTAAATCGATTAATTTGTTAAATGACACCTGCTACTAATTATGACAAGTATTTGTATTTTTTTTCTATAGCTTGCTTTTGAATGAAGTAAGAACTATGGCTGTAGTTGAGTGTCATCTCATTTATAGATTTAATATTTAACAACAAAAAGCATCTTAAGGAAACAAAATACATAAAAAAAAAACAAAAATTTCTACCAATCCGGGCCTATGGGCTATGGCACTAAACAAGAGAGAAATTTGCTCAGGCCCTCATTAATAAAAAACAACCACCTATTGTATATGTTCAAGCAAATAATTTTGTCTTCAAAATGGTTTAGCAGCAGCTTCCATCATCTTTCTGACCCTTATCAGTTTCTCCACTTGCTTCAATGTCTACAATGCATGACACAAACACAATATCAATACAATTCCGTCAGCGAAAAGGAGTAGAGGTCAATTTGGGTCCGATGCCCATCGGATCCAAAGTGAGTTCGATGGGTTCGATGGCCGTCCGATCTGCTTTAAGATTCGCACCCGCAACTTTCGCGTCTGCTTTAAAATTTGTGCGCACGAATCTTAAAGTGGATCGGACGGTCCCGAAACCCATCGGACCCAAATTTGAGTCCGATGGGCATTGGAACCAAGCTGTTCTCAAAGGAGTGAGGTCAATTTGGGTCCGATGCCTATCCGACTAGTCATTTTTCCATTTTTCGTCATCTCCCATATATTTGTTCACCACAGCAAAATATTCCTTCCTATATATGCCAGTAAAGCTAGAAAATCTCCCATTTAATAAACAAAAGATGTCAAACTATGCACACCTTATCACTCCCTCTGAATATATTAAAGTTACCTAAATTATGCTTCAGTTACAAGATAAGAGAGCCCGGCTGCAGTATTGTAGTGGTTAGAAAAGACACAAAAGTTACCAAGATAGCTAATCTAATCAAGGTATAAAACCACCATTATCAAAGGTTCAGACAAAAATTTACTTATTTCTAAAAGTTCAAATTTGTTCAACACAAAACCCCCCAAAAAAAAATAAACTGATAAATTGTAAACAGCTAACCTCCATTGCCATATCCTCTACGGTGACAAAATCCATGTTGTCGTATCCTTGTTGACTAGCTACTCCTGTCAGATTTCATTGTCTTTTAGTTTTAGTTAATTGGAGAGTTACAAGTTCTACTGAAGAGGAAATTTCCTCCCACGGACCTAAACAACCCCTGAATATCCCATGTATATGTTCAAAACATCATGGATACCCTACAAAATAAATTTATCTTCTCGTTCATTCCTGCTTCCCTACCCTCCCTCCCTCCCTCTCTCCCTGAGTTCTTTTTTATATTTCCAATCAATTTCTTGTTAATGCGAACATTTAGTTATCATATAGGAAGAAGAAATATACTTTCGAGAGAAACTGTGGCATCAGCAATCCCATATCCTTCTTTCAATTCATTATACCTTGCTGAAAGCGCACCTAGTACCTGAACTCATGCAATTAGATAATTAAATAGTCATATATAAGAAATAAATAAGGAATGCATAGAACACTGGATTCCTAATTAGTCCCTAAATTCAAGGAATACGCACCAATATTGATACCATTTAGGTCCGCCAGCAACAACACAGTACCAGAAATTGGACCTAACTGCAACCAGCACATATGTAACATGTACAGGTTTCACTCATATTTTATTGTTTTGACATTTTCCTAGGCTAACTTCGTGGCTAATTCGGTAAAGGACTATATGACCAGTATGGACATGTCACTCTTTCTTAAATCATCTCCAGATCCACTAGGAAACACAGAAAAAAAAATGGAGGTTCACGTAACATCATGTGGTACACAAATTAGTATTATGCTCAAATAGTATGACCATCCATAAGAAATTAACAACGAAATTTAGTCACGTTTTAATGGAAAAGGTTTCAAAGGTTGAAAAAAGATTGGGGTTTTGTTCAGTAAGGAAGCCTCAAAAGGAACTGCTTCATCAAAATTCACTAAAACCCCAAAGATCACAACTAATACATCGCCCCTCTCCTTTTGTTGTTTATACAGCATATAGGTCAGATTTTTTAAGGTAAATATGGAATAAAATAGCATCTTTCTTGGTGGTCTCTGAAAAGTATCACCTTTTGCAGGGGCAAATTTGACATGTTGAGATCAATAGTATAATTTTTTTTTTTTGCAAACCTCTGAAAAGGAATCTGCATTTGTTGTGGTTTCCTTTGCTAATACATCCAATGGAAGGTCTATCCAAATTGAGATGCCATCTCTCAGAAGAGCCCTTCAAAATTAAAAAGTACCATAACTAAGAGGTTGGAGAAAGATCCCTATTAATATAGTATATTAAGGAAATATACTTGTATCACAGGAGTATTTAGCCAACAATACAGCACCAGTATGAGCCAATACAAACTGCATTTTTCTTAGGATTTTGTTTGATTGTGTATGTTTCTTTTTAAGAGTAAGGAATCTAAAACAGGGACACAATTTTTTCTGCTGAATTAGGCATTCCCAATCTCCAACAGTTAATCATACTATTTCTACTCTAGTATCCTTTTTTATTTAACTTGACTATTCTCATTCAAACTGTGGTCATACAATTTTTTTTAAATGATTTGGCAATGCTTTGGAGATAACCTTCTTTTGTTAACCCTCAAAATACTAAGAAAAATAATCTTATAACACAGGAATGAGACTGACAAGTTAGTTTTGCTCTGCACAGCACTGTCACCTGCACAAACCACCAACCTCCCCATGGCAGACAACTGCTTCAGCACCTCTGTCTGACAAGTTTTTGTACCAACAAGGCATAATGAAATCACAGCAGAAGTACTAGCTTAATTATTTTTTTGTTCTAGTATAAAAGGGATGTACCACACCAGAACTCATTTAGGTTTCAACTGGCTTTTACTCTAATTTGTAACTCCTACAAACCAGAACAAGACAAAGTAGTGACCTAAAGACTGAATTGTTGACCGGTTCAACCCAACCCGTTTAAGGCCACTGCGATAATACCAGATTAAGTGGATGTTTCTTGACCTGTGGTGGGTTGGGTCAGACTCAACATAATCCAACTTCCTAGGATCCCAATGTAGTCCATTGAGTATATGGAGTAAGCACAAAATTAAGTCTGCCTAAAACCAACTTAATCTGACAATTTGCAATTTCAACTAATTCAATCAACTGAACTAAAGCATAAATGGATAGGGTTGTGTTTCCATTACAAGTGGGGAGGTCTGGTCTGGTCTGGTCTTATCCAGTCCGATTTCAAGCCCGTCCTGACCCAAACCAACTCATTGCCAAGCCCAAAACTCAAATGGTACACAGGTTACAGTATCGAATTCAAGCTCAAAGATCATCAGAACATAGAATAGAACAAAACAAAATAAAGATACTAACAATACAGATGGCAAGTCTACCTCAGACTCTTTAAAACCTTGTTCGTCAGATTGGAAAGCTAATTTGGCAGCAGCTTCTCCCCCAAATGCTTCTTTCACCAGATTATCACTATAATACACAAAGATAAATTATTAAATGAGATTATTTATTTACTGAAGAATAAAGCCTAGATCCATGCCTAAAACTTAAATTAAACATCCAAAAATATCTCCTCTATAAAGTTGTGCAGGGATTAAGTCGCTCTCAAATGGGGCTTTGGCATATGATAAAGGTTAGTAGATAGGCATAATAACTAGATGGCAATTCTTAAGGAGAACAAAACCTGTCAAAGAAGAAATATCTCAATGAATCAGCTAAAACTTTTCCAAGATGACTTTTCATTGGACAATCCATCCCTAAACGAACAAAATTTTTACGAAATTAAGTCATTAACAATGAAAATTCTATATAAATGCAAGCAAGATTTTGAATAGTAAGCATACCAACAAGAAAAATTGATGTTCCCTTTAGTTCATCTGCCAACTCAGCAGCTTTTGTCTGCATTGGTATGGTTATAGCGTGTTCAATTATATTTCAAAAAATCCATAAACTGAAAAATCAATCAACTAAATTCTGATTGATGATAGTTTTGAACAGTAAAATTAATAGTCCCAGAACTTGGTACCCTATGGTGGAAACATATACCGGTTTCTTCCATACCAAGTATTACAGTAGCGTCTTATTCATCTCAGTACTGTGCAGTACATACTAACAAAAGTCAAAACCATTTTTGTTCAGACATGCTGGTACCAAGTCTGAGAAGTGAGAAAACACCAGGAAAATTTTTCATTAAATGCACCTTGCCTTACAGATACCAACAGTACAATAACGTCCCAGAAAAATTAAGCATCAAGTTGGAAACAGACACCGGTATATTGGATGGAATTTCTTACCTTTAAATTGGATTGAAGCTCAGCTGGAGTGTCTATGGCAGAGAAGCGGACAAGGAGGGGGGGTCTTCTGGAAGTAATTGGGGTTGCTCTCAAGTGGGAGGAAGAACTTGAGAGGGGTTTTACCAGGTAGGTGCCATGAGAGAAGAATTGAAGGGAGCCAAGTGAGGGGAGGGGAGACAGAGAAGCAGAGGCGTAGTGGCAAGGTGAAGGTAAGGTTGGTACTCTTATCTCCATTTCAGCACAAACACTCTTACTAATGGTGAGGTGCTTTGTAGGGGAGAACTAGTGATAGCCGATAGGACATCAATTTATATGGACCTCCTCGCCTTTGGATTAACTGGACGTGTCCATTTATTTTGAGTTACATTTGTTTTGTGCAAATATTTTCTTCATGGCCTGACCACAGTGACCAGTACCAAATCAGCTGGAACAATTTTTTGAATTTTTTTTTCCGTTCACTGCTTCACTATAATAAAATTTTCGGATCTAACATGGTTTTTTGAATTTTTTTGAATTTTTTTTCATTTCTCCCTACATAAAACTTGAGATGTAAAAAACCAATTTGTAATATGACACGTCACGGCATAACACATATGCCAATCACGAGATGTGACTTATGTGTCGCGTACTCACATGTCATGATCATCCTCCTTCAGAATAAATAGCACGTACAGCAAGAGATACAACACAACACAAAACGTGATCGAACATAACTAAATGTGACCAATAAAATATAAAATCATGTCATCATTTATCCCAACGTGACTATTGTGTCGTGACTATTTTCATAATTTTAATACTTAAAAACTTAATTTGATTACAAAGCGTTGACTGTTATTTATTTTATTTCCTTCAGTTTAATTTAATTGGTCATTTATAATATTTAATGTTGAGTGAGGCTATGGTGCTATGCATAGCACGGATGGGGTCCGTGCTACGGTAAAAAATTTGACTTTTTAAAATTCTAATGGTCGATCCAACCGTTCAATGTGATAACAATATGAATATGTACTTGCAAACTAAATTTTATATTTTTTCGAATTTTTTTACTATTTTTTTAGATAGGTAGAATTTTGATGGTCCAGAATTTTCAGAAAACACTGATTTTTCTACCTATCTAAAAAAATAGTAAAAAAATTTGAAAAAAAATATAAAATTTAATTTGCAAATACATATTCATATGGTTATCACATTGAACGGTTGGATCGACCGTTAGAATTTTGAAAAGTCAAATTTTGAGCCGTAGCACGGACCCCATCCGTGCTATGCATAGCACCATAGGCTCACTCTTTAATGTTTGTTTAAGGATGCATTCTGGTGCGCTGCCTTTTTATTTGAATTTAAAATTTTGATTTGCAGAATTCTATTTATTTTAATGCCTTCTTATTTAATTGTTGCAAATTATTCCGGCTATTTAAAGATACAATGGTAGAATTTAAAATTTAAATCAGTATTCATCGCGAGACATGAAAATTTATGTTCTGTTTGTTTTTTTCAATTTTCAATTTTAAATTCTATGTTTTTTAATGTTTTTATGTTTTTTAACAAGGTGAGTCAGGTCCCATTTTACAAATAGTTGGAATGGCCAAGAAATGATAATCGTTGCATGAAAATGTTTAAAATATCATTGATTTTTCTTGTTTTTCATGTTCAGGTAAAAAATTGAAATGACATGATCAAATAAACATCTTGTGTTGGTTAGAAAACTTTTCAATTCATTGTTTCATATTTTGTTTAAAAAAATATTTTACTTAAATTACCCTATCTATGTAAAATTTCATATTTTTTAAACTTTCAATTTTATGTAGCAGCCTTTATAATTTATTTTATCAACGTGCCACGTGGACTTAATTGTAAATTACATGTATAAATTCTTTGTATATACATGTAGAAAATCTAACCAGATCCAATAAATCGAATTCCAAATCAATTTAGTTCAGTCTAGCCATTTGAAACTAATTAAAAAAAAACATCTTCTCAAAAGATAAAAGTTTAACTATTTGATTAAATAAATTGAATATCCAAATGACCAAATCATATTATCAGTATACTATTTTGTTTGTTACCCGAGAATTCTAAAAAGAAATTGAGTGAGGCTACGGTGCATAGCACGGATTGGGTCCATGCTACGGCTCAAAATTTGACTTTTCAAAATTTTAACGGTCGATCCGAACCGTTCAACATGATTATAAAATGAATATGTACTTGCAAACCAAATTTTACATTTTTTCGAGTTTTTTTAGATAGCCTGTTTTTGGATGGTCCAGAATGTTCAGATCAAGTGATTTTCGAAAAAATAGTAAAAAAATTCAGAAAAATGTAAAATTTGATTTGCAAGTACATATTCATTTTATAATCATGTTGAACGGTTCGGATCGACCGTTAGAATTTTAAAAAGTCAAATTTTGAGCCGTAGTACGAACCAAATCCGTGCTATGCATAGCGCCGTAGCCTCACTCAAAGAAATTTACACTTAACTAATTAGCGTCAACGACTTAGTTGAAATTTTCTCTCTCTATAAAAAAAGGAAAAATAGTAAATGCAGTATGTATGAGTATAACTGCCGACATTTTTATTAATATCCAAAATTAATTACAAAATATTAATTATACCCAGCTTAGCTGGGTATTTCTACAAATGCCTAAATCGACTATTTTTTGACCGGTTGGATTAAAAATTCGGACCGGCCATTTTTTGGCCGGTCAGGGTTTTTTGTTTTTTTGAAATATTTGTTAGATTACTTCTTTTAAAATATGGTTTTTTTTTGTTACCATTTAAAATACGCTAAATTACTTGAAATTATGTTAAATTACGCTAAAATACAGGTAAATTACGCTAAATTAAGCTAATTTACGCTAATTTATGCTAAATTACGCTAATTATGCTAATTATACTTAAATATGCTGAATTACACTAAATTACGCTAATTATATCGAAATACATTGAATTACGCTAAGTTAGGCCGATTTTGATTTTGTGCCATCTTTCATAAATCATAAAAAAAATCTAAAAATTGTAAAAATTTGTATTCTACAAGTTCATTATATAACCAATTTACTGAGCTACTTAGATCGAAAAATAGAAATGAAAATCTTAATCGGAAACTTCAACTGGAAGTTTTGAGGCTCTTCCCTTTATTTTTTAGAAATTCTGAATTTCGAAAAATGGCAAAGCTGTCACCAATGCATATATATTTTAGCAAGCTTTCTGAAAAGTGGTCCTTTGCTGAAATCGGACACTTGAGCGTCGTTTTATAATTATGCTAATTATACATTAAAAAAAGTAATTTAACAAATATTTCAAAAAAAAAAAAACCCTCCTGACCGGGCAAAAAATGGCCGGTCCGAATTTTTAATCCAACCGGTCATAAAATGACCGGTTTAGGCATTTTTAAAAATATCCAGCTAAGCTGGGTATAATTAATATTTTGTAATTAATTTTGAATATTAATAAAAATGTCGGGTATAACTGTATAACAAACAATAATTGATAAAAACAAAAAGTGACTAGCGGTGGTGAATTTTAAAAAAAAAATCATCACTAAACAATTAAATTTTGAAAATCAACCTGATTATAAAGTTTTTTTTAGAAAAATCATCAATAACGAACTTCATCTGTTGCACAATAATTACACAAACCAACCCGTTCCAATTAAAAAAAGTCAAAAAGTCATATGGAAGTTAAATTCCACTTTATTCTTTCTCATACTGAATTTAAAGTTTGGTTTTATTTTTTATTTTATTTTTTTTAATTGAAACTGAACTTCAAGTCCGGTTTTAGTTTTTTTTTTTATTTTAATATTTTTTTTGGTTGAAACCGGTTTTAATTTTTTTTTCAACTATGAAGGGAATGGGAAGGTACACACGGACAGTAGCTTAATTTGGACCGAAATTTTTATTATTAGAAAATAAAATAAAAAAATATCGACATTGAAGAATGTTTTCGTTGGAATTCGAGATGTAACAAAAACGTGATGGTCCATGATGTCCAGGGCACTGTAGTTGGACGTTATGGTCGAAACGTCCAGTTAATTTGATCGCTAATGATATCTAATTAACAAAAAACACTGTAGCTAGACATTATGGTCCATAACGTTCAGCTACGGTTTTTTTTTTTGTTTTTGCTTGCTTCAGTTTGCGATTGTTTTGAAAAAAAAAACACTGTAGCTGGACGTTATGGACCATAACGTCCAGCTACAGTGTTTTTTGTTAATTAGAGATCATTAGCGATCAGATTAACTGAACGTTATGGTTTATAACGTCCAGCTACAGTGCCCTGGATGTTATGGACCATCACGTTTTTGCTACATCTCGAATTCCAGCAAAAAAGTTCTTCAATGTCGATATTTTTTTATTTTATTTTCTATTAATAAAAATTTCGGTAATTTGGAAATGTCTGTATCCTCTCCATTTCATTCAAAACATCTTAATTTGTTTTTGTGTTTTTTAGAAGATCAACTTGTGTGAAAATTATTAAGATACAGATTAAACATGTCGGGGCAGAACAGTCTTTTAATTTTTTTAGTAATATTAATATTAAATTTTACATAGTTAAATGAAGAATTGGAGATATAAATAAAACAATTGAGTTTTGATGGTAAATATAAATAAATAGCCGTTGCGGGGTTCGGGGAGATTATTGCTAATTTTAATCAATTGAGTCTTTTATATTCCCATCTACCGTTTCTCTCCTCATTCACAATTCCTCTTATTCTCTTCTCGTTGATTAATCGCTCGATTGACGCTCCTCTCGTTTCTCGGACAGCACTCTTCTTCCGATTTCTCTCAGATCTTCTTCTCATCTCTTACTTTAGTATTTAATTAATTACTGTTTATTTGTTGAATTTTGTTTATCTAACTCTTTTTGGCTGCAGGATTTCTCCTTTAACCTTATAATTTTTTAGTTCCTTTCTGTATACTTTTTTTGTCCCCTTTCTTTCGCGGAGAATTTTGTTGTTTAATCCATGGATTCAGGTTTCTCAATTTCTTCTGAAAAAAACCGGTTTGAATGCCGCCATCCCCTAAGAGATGTTGCATCTAGGTCATACATTCCTCCTTTGCATTCTTCCTTGTATCGGACCTCTTCACGCACCTATGTAAGATTTTAATTTCTTTGGGAAGTTTAATTAGGGAAAAGCGCTTAGATTCTTTTATATTTTTCTGGCAAATCTGTTCTTTCAAGGGAAGATTATCAACTTTATTTGCTATATTTTATATATTAAATACTAGGATCTTTTCCCTTCTAAGATAGTTAGGAGGTTAAATTATCAACTCTTTTTTTGGGTACCTAAAGATTTCATTTTGTAGATTTCATATTACAGTTTAAGGTCTTGTTTCTTGAAATTCTGTTAACTGGTCTAGCATTTGGCATTTGTAATCTTAATTTAAACATTATGGGTAAGAAATTTAATCTATTGTTCTTTGGGAAGTTTAATTAGTGAAAAACGCCTAGTTTCTTTTGTATTTTTTTGGGCAAATCTTTTCTTTCAAGGGAAAATCCTAGATCTTCCCCTCTAAGATAAATAGGATGTTAAATTATAAACTTTTTTTTGGGTACGTGAAGATTTCATTTGTAGATTTCATATTACAATCTAAGGTCTTGTTTCTTGAAATTCTGTTAACTGGAGCATTTTGCATTTGTAATCTTAATTTAAACAGTATGGAGGAAGAAATTTGATCAATTGTTCTTTGACATTTTTTTTCCTTTTCCCAAAATCAATCCTTTCTTTAAGAATTTATTTTTAATTGCTTAAATTTATCAATGTTTATTAAGTAAACCCCTTAATTTAACATTTTTTCTGTTTCTTTTACAATTTCTTGCTGTCTTACAACCTTTTTTTGTTTCTAAAATAAAATAAAAAAAAACAGGGAGACAGGTTCATCCCAAATCGGTCTGCAATGAACATGGATGTAGCTCAGTACCTCTTGACAGAGCCGAAGAGAGACAAGGAGAACAAAGGAGTGGCATCTCCTGCGAAAGAGGCATACCGAAAGCTTCTAGCTGACACCATGCTGCAGGGACGGACACGCATCCTCTCTTTCCGCAACAAGCCTCCTGCACCTGTCAATCTGATGCCAGACATCCCTTCTTCCACTCAAGCCCAACCTGCAAAGCAGCGTAGGCACATCCCTCAGGTATATCCTCTTGTTCCTTGTTCTTTAGTTGGGTTTAGTTTCTTGGATGTTCTTTTATTTTTTATTTTTTTTCCTAGGGCTACGATTAGGCTGATATCCTTTTAGGGCTATTTGTTACATAAAAGCTGGGTCTGTAATTTTGTTACCTACTAGGTCTCTCTATTTCAACAAATTTAATTAGTACAATGTTTTAGGAGTTGTTGAGATTTCGCATTGTACCCCACAAGTCAGTTTCTTGTTCATTCTTGTTCTGGTATAAAACAGACTGTTACATTTGTCAATTTGTTTCTTTTTATTACTTATTTATGGAAATATGATATTCTTATTATAAGATTTGTTGAGATTTATTAGGACAATGTTTAGCTTGGTTAGGAGTTGTTGAGATCGCGTTGTACCCCACAAGTCAGGTCCTTGTTCATTCTTGTTCTGGTATAAAACAGACTGTTACATTTGTCTATTTGTTTCTTTTATTACTTATTTTTGGAAATATGATATGCTTATTATAAGATTTGTTGATATTTATTAGTGTTGTACCCCGCAATTCATATCCGTGTATAGTGTATGTGCATTTTTTTTATATACCTTGTTCATTCTTGTTCTGGTATAAAACAGACTGTTACAATTTTGTCAATTTGTTTCTTTTATTACTTATTTTTGGAATTGTAAAATGCTCATTTAGGAGTTGTTGAGATTTTAGTGTTTGTACCCACAATTCAGGTCCATGTATGGTGTATGTGAATTTTTTTTTTGATATACCTTGTTTATCACTGTTCTGGTATAAAACTGACTGTTACAACTTTTTGTCAATTTGTTTTTGATTACTTATTTTTGGAATTGTGACATTGCTGAGATTTATTGAGATTTGCTGAGATTACTTATTTTTGGAAATATGATATGCTTATTATAAGATTTGTTGAGATATATTAGTGTTGTACCCCACAATTCATGTCGGTGTATGGTGTATGTGAATTTTTTTTTTTTTGATATACCTTGTTCATTCTTGTTCTGGTATAACACAGACTGTTACAATTTTTTGTCAATTTGTTTCTTTTATTACTTATTTTTGGAATTGTAACATCTTAATTTAGGAGTTGTTGAGATTTTAGTGTTGTACCCACAATTCAGGTCTGTGTATGGTGTATGGTGTATGTGAATTTATTTTTTTGATACACCTTGTTTATTACTGTTCTGGTATAAAACAGACTGTTACAATCTTTTGTCATTTGTTTCTTTGATTACTTATTTTTGGAATTGTGACATGATTATTCTTTTTCAATTATGCAGTCAGCTGAGAGAACATTGGATGCACCAGATATAGTAGATGACTACTACCTTAATCTGCTTGACTGGGGAAGTGCTAATGTGCTATCAATCGCACTTAACAACACTGTTTACCTGTGGAATGCTGCAAATGGGTCTACCTCAGAATTGGTGACAATTGATGACGACCTTGGCCCTGTTACTAGTGTCAGCTGGGCTCCAGATGGGCAACACATAGCTATTGGTCTTAACTCATCTGATGTACAGATGTGGGATTCTACCTCCAATAAGCTGGTTAGTATGATTAATTTGGTTACATTTAAACTATTCTTTTATGTCAATAATACCAAGACAATTTCTAGCATATATATTGTGCTCCACTGCAATGTGATACTAATAATTTGAACAACACCATTCTCATCTACAGGTCAGGACTCTAAGAGGGATCCATCAGTCTCGAGTCGGGTCCCTTGCATGGAACAACAACATTCTCACAACTGGTGGCATGGATGGTGCAATTGTGAACAATGACATCAGAGCTCGGGCTTACACCGTCAGCTCTTTCCGTGGCCACAACCATGAGGTGTGTGGTCTAAGATGGTCTGGGTCAGGAAAGTACCTTGCAAGTGGTGGAAATGATAATCTTCTCCACATATGGGACCTCACTACATCCAACCCTATCCGCCGGTTCAGCAATCACACTGCTGCGGTGAAGGCGCTTGCTTGGTGTCCCTTCCAGAGCAACCTACTAGCATCAGGCGGGGGTGGAAATGACCGGTGCATAAAATTCTGGAATGTGAATACCGGGTCTTGTTTGAGCTCAGTGGATACAGGCTCTCAGGTATGTTCCTTGTTGTGGAACAAGAATGAAAGAGAGTTGTTAAGCTCTCATGGGTATACTGAGAATCAGCTCACACTGTGGAAATACCCTTCAATGACTAAGATGGCTGAGCTGATTGGTCATACCTCCCGTGTTCTCTACATGGCTCAGGTATTTAGACTTTTGCAATTGACTGGTAAATAAAACAGTTGCATTTATAATTTTTTTGCAAATTATGTTGACCTACAACCCAAATAAAACAGTTGCATTTTATTTCCTGAAAACTTGGAAAATAAAACAGCAGACCCCTACTAGAAAATTTCAAATTTGTCATTTGCATTGTTGGCTGTCATTATTCTGAGTAGTTTTTGTAAATAATTGTAGAGTCCTGATGGGTGTACTGTCGCATCGGCTGCTGGAGATGAGACACTCAGGTTTTGGAATGTTTTTGGAGTTCCTGAAACAAAGAAACCGGCACCGAAGTCTTCATATGTGGTGGGGCCCTCTAACATATACAGCCACATTCGTTAAAAGTGGGGTGGTATCACCATACCTTGTGCAAGGTGAATTCAGTTTTTTTTAGTTATCTGTGAGTACCTGTTCGGCACTGCTTCCTTAGAGCTCCTTTGGCCTTAATCTTCCTGAAGTCAGCCGAACGGTTGTTCATTAGACTGGATTAAAACACTTTCTTAGCTTAAATGCTTAAGCCAACCTTGACCCTTCCTTAGCCGAGCAGCCTCCTTAGGGACTCCTTAGCTTGTTATTTCGGACAATTATAATCTCCAAAAGGTGAGCTCCTTAGAGCATCCTTTAGCTTTTATTATTTTTTATTTGTTTCTTTTCTTTAGCTGGCACAAGAACCTAGATACGGGGAAGAAACCTGTCTCCTATTTCCGGCCTTGATCGTTGGTTCTCCGCCGACCAGCTCGAAAATTTGATGCCACAAACGGCTTCCGCTTGAAATTCCCACTCTGTAGACATCCAATCTGTAGGTATTACTGCGATATAGACCTTTACCTTCAGCCATTGATGGATGAATGGAAAGACCTTCACTGTTGGTGATACCCTTAGTCTCTCTCTATTCGATCCAAAAAGGAACCTGAGGCTGATCAAGGCGACTTCCAGTCTTGCCGTTGTACTAATTGTCGTAATTGTACTTCATAGTTTCTTCTGATTTGTATGATTCATTTTTGGGGGCTGCCATCTATGGTCGTTGTTCTTGTTTTTATCCAAATCTGACATCACCGAACATTTTGGTACTTCAATCCAGATTCTTTCGTGATTGATGGAGATGGTTGATTATTTTCGTTTTTTTAAGCACCTTTCATAACTAAGTTTCTTCTAATTAAGTATTGATGAGGTCTTAGTCCAAGTTGCTAGATTGACGATAAAAAAAAAGATTTCATGGCTCCTTTGATAATATGTAACGTACCAATTTTGGAGATGAGAAAGGTAACAACGGATGTTACTTTGATTTTAGCCATTTGTTTTGAGTTCCCTTGCATATGCAAAGCCAATTGTTTTGAGTTGCTAATCTTCACATTCTTCTTACGAAGGTTGTAACAGCGGTACCCCATTTGCATTAGGGGGAACGGTACCAGTGGTACCAATGGATCATAAAATCTCAACTTGAATTGAAGTTCTAATTATTCTCTTAATGGGTCGTCACAAAATCTCAAACTTTAATTGAAGTTCTGAAAACCTGAATTTTTTAAATTATGGAAGGTAAATAACATGCTTAACAAGATATATCAAGGATAAGATAGGCCAGTATCAGGCTCCAATTAAATCAGGTCATAACTATCAAGTAACAAATATATAATAAAAGAGGACAACAAGAGGAACTCTTGCTGGTACTGGACCGGCCAACTCGTACAGAGTGCCAGTTCATGAAATATTCTAATAACAAATATATAAAAAAGGACAACAAGAGGAACTCTTGCTGGTACTGGACCAGCCAACTCGTACAGAGTGCCAGTTCATGAAATATTCTAAATAAACTATTGTATGAACTATGCAAATTATGATACTATTGTACCAGTATCTAACTCAATCGGTATTATAGTTTGATTTTGTAGGAATAGTTAAAATTTTAAATTTCTGAACATGTATGAGGGCCTTTAATAGTTATTCTAATTCCTACTGCGAATTACTTGAGACTGGTGTTGTTGTTTTTTTTTTTTTTTTCTTTTTGATAATTTGTAACTTATCCGTTTATGTTTCTTTTTAAGGAAATTTGAAGTATTCGCATATATGATTTATATTTAATACTTGTATGGACTTAATATGTGTAATTAGCTGGTATCGGGTTATACTTTATCAAACAAAATTTACTCAAGTTAATTATGAAGGTACATGACAAAAATGATATTGAGGGTAATTTGGTCTTATGTTTATTCTCATAAAGTAAAGCATTTTTTATTGAAACCGAACTTGTAGTTCGGTTTTAATTTTTTTTTGTTGAAACCGTTTTTTTTTTTTTTTCAACTATGAAGGAAATGGGAAGGTACACACGGACAGTAGCTTAATTTTGAAATGTTTTATCCTCTCCATTTAATTCAAAACATCTATGCTACTTTTGTGAATTTTTTTTTTTTTTAGAAGATCAACTTGTGTGAAAATTAGATACAAGTCAGGAGACACAAAATAAAAATAAAAAGAGTAAAAGCGGTATATTACTCTTATGAAAAAAAAGCCCAAAAAAAACAGAAAAAAAAAAAAAAAAATTCTTGCATTTAGACAACAGCTCGAAATACCACCGTATGCATCCGTATGCCTATATTATTTTTAATTAATTTTTATAAATAAATAATTCTGATATAGAAGGGTACATAGTAGACTAGACTCATGATTTTTTTTAAGGTAACCGAACTTACAGTTGAGTTTTGTATTTTTCTTTTTTTTGGAAACCGAACATGAATTTCGATTTTATTTCCTTTCAAATTAAAGTTGGACTTTCGGTTCAAACTCAAGACTGAATTTATCGGTTTTTAAAATTTTATACCGAAGATCGGTGGTGATGGTTTTTTCAAAACTTGTTAACTGTTTCATGGTATTTTTTTTTTAAAAAAATTCAGCGGTGGTGGTAGTGTATTGCGGTTGTACCGTACTGCGTTTCGGTGTGTCCAGAACAAGGTCATGCTGATCAATACATCAAAATTTCTAGACGTACAGTATAGTGCCGCACAGTGCAAGAAATGAACACAACACGGCATGGTTTGGTACGACATGTTTGGACGTGTTGTGCCAATTTTTTTAAATTTTGTAATTTGTTATTTTAAAAATTAAAAATGTGTTAATGTCCATAAAAAATATGAAAAAATATCTAGAAAGTCAGAAATAAATTAGATTAGTTTCAGTTTTTTTAATATTTTGTAGTATTTTTATGTTTTGAAACAAAATTTTGAAAAAATATCTAAAAATAGAAAAATTAGACGTGTCGTGTCATACGGTACCTGTGCTGTGTCGTGTCTGTGTCTAGACATATCAGGTCATGCCGTTCCGTGTAGTGCTCGTGCCTAGACATACCGTACTTAATAGTGTCGATTTAAAAAAAATTCAAACATAACACGGTACGGACATATCTTGACATTGCACATCTAACAAAACGTGTCGTGCCGTGTCCTTAGCCGTACATACGGCACATGTGCCTGACACACTGTGATTTTGCAATACACTAGGTGGTGGCTTTGCAGATTAATTATATGATAACACATCCCAAGTTATATTTACTATTATTATTATAATTGTCAACAAAAGAACTAAAATTCAAAAAATTAAAACATAATTGTTGGATATTATAGTCATTTAATTTGGTGTCAAATTAACGGGAGTAAACCTTATCTATACCTTTAAATTTGATGCGTCCTACTTGTCAAGTAAGAATTACTTGGTCCAAGTCAAATGAGCTTAAGAAAGACATAACTAAATTAATTTGATTAAAATCCTACTTTGTCTCCCCATGAAACTGCAATGAAAATAAAAAGAGAACCGGAAATAAAAGCAAAATACAACACCAATAACAACAAACTTAATTGGTACATCACACTTCAGTGACCAGGAAACTCATATTCTCTCTTCAAGAACAACTTGTGAGGTTTGTGGCCCTTCTGTGGGCACACTTATGTAGAGAAATAACAGCACCATGCATAGAGAGAACGAAATTAACAGAATTCAGAGTGAGCAAGAAAAGCTGGATTGGAACCGGAATGAAGGGGTTTTCATGATTTTGGTAGGACAAAGATAAAAATGTGCTATCTTCCATGTGTAGTACAATATATTCTTACAAGCTTCACGATATTAATGGCGTGGTGGCTTTAAAGGGAACTGCTCAGGAGGCTAATCAGTAGAAATGTGCCACGTAGAATCAAGCGCAAACTGCGTATATATCATACAAGATGAAGTGCAAACTGCGTATATAAACTCTGGATAAATTTGACACTGAATAACAGAAAGGAGAATAATAACATTTTCTTTGATTTGCCCAAAAAAAAAAAAAATTTGGAAAAAAAGTATGTTCCATGTTCCGAAACCACAAAAAAGAGAATAACAACAACGTTTTCTTTGATTTGTTTCCAGCAGGGACGGAGCCAGACTTTCGGACATAGAATAAAAAATATGAGAATCAATTATATAAAGAAAATTCTATAAAAAATGCAGATCAATTTTACAATTCCATACTATTTTACTCTAAATCATACCTAAATGTAAGAGAAAAAAAATAGAGGTCAATTGATTCCTATTCTCTCTTCTTCTCTCTGCCCATAGTTCCCACACAAAAATGAGTCTATTTGATTTATTTCCCTATTTATATTTTATTCCAATTACAATTAATTAAATTATGATTTTTATTGGATAACATTGAGTTATTGTCGGTCATTTTCATGATATTATTCTAAGAAACGACAACCTCAAATTATCTTGATTTCGGTTTTAAGTCTTATATATTAAAGACGGAATATGTTTAAAAACAATATCTCGTAAACAATTCGGTAACATTGTTTCAACTTGATTTGTTTTATTTATTAATTTCTTAATGAGAATTTTCTACAAAACTATTCCAACACTTCCCGTATATAAATATGCTTTCTACCGTGGATTGCTAAGGAGGCTATCAATAAAAATGTGCCATGTCAAAGGAAGTATATAAATTGCGTGTATAAAGGCTGTGTGAAACTTTTGTGGTAGCATAATATAAATTTTTTAAATTTTTACCAAATTCTTTTGTAACTCATGTTTAAAAAACGAAAAGGTTTCAATATCTTTGTCTTTAAAGTTTAAATTATTGATCTGAACTGCTCAACATGATATCCATACTAAAATATGTTTGAGAATAAATTTAATAATTTTTATAATTTTTTTACTATTTGTTAAGATAGGTATAAAATCACTATTTCTGGACCGTTCAAAAACAGTGATTTTGTACCTATATTAAAAAATAGTAAAAAAATTTCCGAAAATTATGAAATTTGGTCTCCAAGCATATTTTAGTATGAATATCATGTTGAGCAGTTCGGATCGACAATTTAGACTTTAAAAACAAAAATATAAAATATGAGGTATAATGAGGTATGAAAACATAAGATATTGGAACCCTCCTCCATATGATATAGTATATCATGAATCATACATAATATTAGTTCAAGACAATACTATTGAAAATAGCTTCAATAAAACTTCGTTCAAATAAATAAGGTGCATGAATTCTTATAGAATATGACGGTATATAAATATTTGTAAAATTTAATTACTGAAAATATATATAAGCATATAGAAAATATTATCCCATAAGAACACCGAAAAATATATTAAAAAGGCAAGAAAGCTATCCATTATCATTCGTTATTGTAAAATATAAGACAAATAATATCAAAAGTAAATATATCGATTGTACAACACAATTTCATTTTTGTCAATAAATACTTAGGTTTTCAACATAGAATATATCATCATTTTCTTAAAAAAAAAAGGTTAAAAAAAATAATAAGAAGTAGGATTACCATCAGAAACACAAAATATATTCAATATTATGCTCATTTTGTTCATAAAGATGAGAAACATTTTAGAAACATATATGATCTGAGTTAAAATTTGCAATGAAGCACATGTACATCTAATTTGAAACCATTTTTTGTTAAGATATATATATATATATATATATATATATATATATACAGAGTAAGGCTACGGTGCTTTGCAAAGTAAACCACCCCGTTTACTTCGGGCTACTTTTTGGATTTTGAAAATCCAAACAACCGATCCGAACCGTTCAACATGTTCTAAACATTGAAATGTGCTTGGAGACCAAATTTTACATTTTTTGGAATTTTTTTACTATTTATAAGCCACTTTGAAAATCGCTGATCCAACGGCAAACAGTAAAAAATAGTAAAATTTTCTGGACCACCGGATCAGAAACTTTCAAAGTGGCTTAATAAATAGTAAAAAAATTTCAAAAAATGTAAAATTTGGTCTCCAAGCATATTTCAATGTTTAGAACATGTTGAACGGTTCGGATCAGTTGTTTGGATTTTCAAAATCCAAAAAGTAGCCCGAAGTAAACGGGATGGTTTACTTTGCAAAGCACCGTAGCCTTACTCTATATATATATATATATATATATATAGGATTTTGCTAAAATGCTACGCGTAGCATAGAGCACTCCTTGCTACGGCTCATTTTTTGAGTTTTCAAAATCCTAACGGTCGATCCGAACCGTTCAACATGATCTCCATATTAATATGTACTTGCAAATTTTACATTTTTTAGAATTTTTTTACTATTTATTAAGCCACTTTGAAAATCGCTGATCCAATGGTCCAGCAGATTTTACTGTTGTGTACAAATTAGTGTTTTTTCAAAGTGGCTTAATAAATAGTAAAAAAATTCTAAAAATGTAAAATTTGGTTTGCAAGTACATATTAATATGGAGATCATGTTGAACGGTTCGGATCGACCGTTAGAATTTTGAAAACTCAAAAAGTGAGCCGTAGCACGGAGTGCTCTATGCTACGCGTAGCACGGTAGCACTGTCCTATATATATAAAGAGAGAGAGAGAGAATGGCTAATATACAAACGTTTGTCCTTGGACTCAGGAACAAACTGTTCGATTCTCCGATTTTCAAAGTCCAAACAGTCGATTCAAACCGTTAGATATTCAATCTATATTAAAATGTGCTTAGAGACCAAATTTTATATTTTTTAGAACTTTTTTCAACATGATCTGCAAACTGAAAAATATGTAGTTGCTCATCAAGTATTAATTGGGGGGGTGTGGAGGTTTCAAATAGCCTATTCGGTACATGTTGAACGGAGAGTTGAAAAGAAAAGTACATGTTGAACGGTTCAGGACCACTAAAATTTTAAAAACAAAAATATTAATTCATATTACGGATTAATCCGCGCTATGCATAGTACCATAGCCTCAGTACTATACTCATAATATGTACTCTATTTATTTGATTCAAACAAACCCCAATTTAAACCAAACATTAATATTTGCAAACATTTCTCATTTCTCATCAAACATACTGGTTTACAGTATTATAATTTGTTTCATGCTTCATAGCATCAGTAGTAACCAATTTGCAATATATACAAAAAAAAACCAAACCATCCGTAAAAAATCGATCTTTCAAATAAGAACATCTTTTTAAAATGACAAAAGTGAAATTAGAAGATACGAATGTGATTCTCTATAATTAATACATATGGTTCACTAGTATGATGTTTTATTTTCTTTCTGAAACGTGGATCCGATGTCCATCGGACTCAAATTTGGGTCCAATGGGTTTAGGGACCGTCCGATTCGCTTTAAGATTCGTGCACACGAATATTAAAACAGACGCGAATGTTGCGGATGCGAATCTTAAAGCAGATCGACGGTCATCGAACCCATCAAACTCACTTTGAATCAGATGCGCATCGGACCCAAATTAGTTCTCTTGGAAAGATGTTGAAATTAGAATTTTTTTTTTTTTTTGAGAAAAGGCCCGTAGGCATGAAATTAGAAGTTGAAAAACTATAAATATCTCTTGTTTCAGATTCACCGTTTAGAGTTTGTCCTAAGTCACTGAATAACGGGTCCCACCAACTCCCAAAAGGCTCACAAAGAAAAAAAAAGAAAACTTGTGGGGCCAGTTCAATATTCAAGAAAAGAAAGAAACTAATTTACCGTCTCTCACCTCATTCCGTAGTCCCTACGGTTCGCCTGGCAACGGCTACCACTTTATAAGGCTATAAGCCTTCGCTCTCTCTCTCTCTCTCTCTCTCTCTCTTCATTCTCTTACCCTGTGTCCCTGCCATTAACGCTCTATTCAAACAAAACAAACCTATACCACTCTAACCCAAAACCAACCATCAGAATCCGAAATCGAAGGGATGGAGAAATCTGAGAAAGGCAAAGAAGTCTTCGCATCAAAAATCACGAGCAGAATCGTGCGATCCTTTACTAATGTACTAGGTACGCAATCCAAAATACCCAAAAGCGAGTTACCCCAAGATCCCACCAATACTACAAGTATCACTAGCAGAAGTGCTACCAATACCAATGCCGGTGCGTCGAGCTCAAATACCAGTCAAGAACTGACCTTGTTCAGTAGGACCAGGTTTGGTGCCGGTACTCAGACCAATGCCGGTGCATCAAGCTCAAATACCAGTCAAGAACTGACCAGGTTGAGCAGGACCAGGTTTGGTGCCGGTACCCATACCAATGCTGGTGCATCAAGCTTAAATACCACTCAAGAACCGCAGATAAATGCGTCCACGTCCAATGCCGGTGCCTCTGGAGATTCTGGTGCTGGTGACATTGGAGTTGATGATGCTGGTACTGCTGGAGGAGCCAATACAGATGATCACCAGTTAGCACCAAGTTATTCTCTGATAGGTACGATCTACCAAGAGACAGGTTACATTCGCTCAATGGCTGCCGGTTTTAATGGGGTTCTCTTCACTGGATCTGATAGCAAGCTAGTACGTGAGTGGCATAAAGGGCACCCATTTGCACTTTTTAAATCCTCTAGCGGGCCTGTCTATGCTATTGTTTTACAGTACCCGGAATGCCGTATGTTCTGTGCACACAATGGTGGCATAATTTGGGTTTGGGAGAGCAATATCATAAGCCAAGGTATGTTCAGGCCAAGCAGGATGGATACTTCAAAAACTGAGGGATCGCTTAAAGAACTCAATTTTGCTGAGGCGTGCAGTATCTTGTCTCTGCTTAAGTGATGACTGTAATTTCATTTACTCTGGCTCAGTAGACCACACTGTGAATGTGTGGCATATCCGGGATTGGGAGCTTGTTGAGACCATCCGCAATCATGAAGGTGCAATAAATGCATTGGCAGTGGGGCCTGGGGTAGTATTTTCTGGCTCAAGCGATGGCACGATAAAAATGTGGAAGAGAGAGCTATATGGTGAAAAGGGAGATAAAAGTGAGGCACTTATTAAGGGGGTTGTTTATTATTTCAAAGAAAGTCATGGTAAATGCGGTCGCATTTGGCACAGTCAGTTCTAGTAGTGAGTTGCTGTATGTGGGTTCGTCAGATGGTGAGGTGAGGTGCTGGAGGTTGTTTAAGGATAAACCTGAGGTTATGAGTTTCCACAAAGGAGCCGTTAATTGTCTGGCACTGTGTTCAGGTCCGTTTGTTTTTTCGGGGTCGGCAGATATGACTATTTGTGTGTGGAGGAGGGAAAATGAAGGTGCATTTCACACACGTGCGATGGTGCTGAGAGGGCATTCGGGCCCGGTTCACTGCATTGCTACCCAAGAAGACTGGGAAGAGGATGCTACTGGGGCCGACCGGTGGGTTCTGTACAGTGGCTCTCTTGATAGGATGCTCAAGATTTGGCGTGTGTATGATCGACCGCTGCCAAAGCAATCACCACCTATAATTCAACACCTGGAGGAGGTTTTCCTCAAAAAAAAATTCCAGGAGAAGGTAGAATTGCGGAGGATAAAAAGTTTTTGATTGGAGAATTAGCAATCTGTTTTTTATCAGATTTCCTTATTAGATCGATGGGTATTTTGTTTTATTTTTTCTGGTACCTAGCTTAAGGTGGTAAAAGATTTATTAGAGACTTTACCAAATAAGGGAATTGGACAGGTTTTCGGGGTTAATTTTTCTTTTGTTGTATCTTGAACTCATGTGGTCTGTTTGCTGCAGGTGATTTGTTCGGATTGGTTGTTCTGTGGATAAATTTTTGTAAAATGACTATGCAAAATTCTTGCTGATTGTAAGTACAGATGTGGATTCTAATATGGTTTTAATTTGCTTAATCCCAACATGGGTTTGTTTCCTGTGGTGCTTAGTTAAATTAATTGTTATAGTGTTATATAACTCTGGGAAACCTTAAGTTATAATTTTGTAGATATCCCGGTTTGAAAATACTATAACACTGAGATGCAATGGTATGTTCTTTACCAGTTCAGGTTGTGTAATGGAAAAACCGAAAAAACCCATCACTTTGATGACAACCTTTGGTTCAGGTTGTGTAATGGGAAGTTCAATGATATGCATGTCTGTTAGTGAGAAAATAAATTCTTGGTAATCTTTGAATAAGATTACTCGACCCGAAACCTTGACTCATAGTCATACCCGATCCAAGATACGAAAGTTATCATACCCAGATGTTAAACACTGATTCAATGACAACTGTTATGCCATATGAGCTTGACCTTTGGTAGCAAAAATTTGCTTCATAGAGTGATAATTTCAACCAAAATGACAGAAGGTTTCCTTGATGCTTGATGAGGTTTAAATTTGAATTGTACTGTAAAATATGGTCTAGTAACTGTGTTACTGTGTCATATGAGTTCCCTATAAAGAGATTAGTTGCAAGTTTTGTTATCAATTGCACCTTATAGTGTCAAGAATTCTTCTTACAATCTGTTGGTTACATTTTATTATTACTTATTTGGCGCCTTATTACTTATCTGACAAGGAGTAAAATTTGTTAAGTAGAAACCAATTCTAGAATTATGGGTAAAGATTTTTATAGAGTTGCCAGGCCACAGTTAGGCCTAAAAATCAAAGAATAGGAAATATGGTCACAAACAAAAATAGGCCAAGTTCTTGGGCCATAAGTTTCCAAATTCAGCCTGTAATATAAGTATAGCCCATATTTATCAATGATTTATATTAATATATAAGATCTAGGGTTTCTGAATGTGGTATGGCAAAAGCGAGCGGCGCAGTTCCAAACCTTTATAGTTCTTCTCACAGGCCCCAGCAATTCATAAACCACCCCAAAACCTCTTCTCTTTTTTGTAGTAATTGTTGGTTGGCGTTTTCATCTGAGGATTATTTTCAGGTGTAATTGCTCCTTCTTCCGATTTTTCGAGCTTCACCTGTTGGAAATTAATGGAATTCTTGCATTGAAATTGTGTTTTATGTTTCTGTTTGGGTTTTTGAGCAAATTTGATCCTCTTTGTTACGGAATCCGATAAGCACGAATGGAGTGATGAACTTTCAAATGTCATATGTAGCATCAGATGTTTCAATTGATGCGATGCACATTGAATTTCCACACGA
>JAJGRW010001354.1:755285-808427 GCA_025461045.1 Carex parvula
CCATGATCCCTGCATGTTAGGTACAACATGTTATTTTTTAATTTCTATGAAATGAAATAAATTGAAATAAATTAGGATATATGAACTAACTCTTGATGATACGGTATAAATATCATTTTCTTGTCCCGATTTCTTTCAATGCTTTCCTTATGTATTTATCGCATATTCTCGGCCGTGATCATCATCTTTCAGGTGCATGTAACATGTTTTTTCAGGGTCCATAAAACCAACACTACAAGTAGGAAATTCCTCCTTGTAATATTTGTGCGCATACCTGCAAATAATGGCAGAAATGTTGTCATTACTATAAAATCAAAATTAAAAGTACTTAATTTTGGCATTATATTTTAACTCACATCATGAAGATCTGAATAATTGGTCCAGTGAGCCACGTCTTTGGTGTAATCAAATCCCTCAAATCATCTGCATGAACGGTTATGAAGTCATCACTATGGAAAAGGTCAAGTGGAGTATCGATCTGAAATTCATTGTTGTCTTTCTTCAAAAACCGATCACGCAAATGCTTGAAAATTGGACCCAGTTTGTCAAAATTGAGACCATCAAACTCCTTGTATCGCTTTGGTGCAAACGCATCACTACGAACTGAGTTCCCACTTGTAGGAACTTGTAACTCTTTGCGTGGTTCCTGCAATTGGTCCAATGAAAAGTCAACGCATGACTACTAGTTAAGAAATTATTTCAAGAGGACGTGAAATTGACAAATAATCAAAGTGTGTGTGTGTATGTATATTCTGTCTAATTGCAGTTCAGAATTGCAGTTCAGAATTGTCAGCCTGTAACAACCCTGTAACAACCTGATATATTGTAGTTGACAACCTTCACTAGTCACTACATACACAGAACGTAAATTATAAGTGGTGGAGATGATTAATGTTTTTTCAAGGGAAAAAAGAGAGAGAGAAAAAGGAACATTTACATCTATATATATGGAATGGGGATCTTTGGTTGCTGATTTCTAGTGTATGTGTATACAATCAATATTAGATTAGACAAACAAATCCCTCGCTCTCTTTGCCTAGCTAGCTACAAGTTTATTTGCTGGCTTCTAGTAGAGAGCCAACTTTGAAATTATTCTCAGCTGCTCTTTGACTGCTGGCTATCTATATAGCTAGTCTCTCTATAGTATATATATACAACCAAGAGTTGGCATGTATATATTGCAATAGAAGAGGCAGAGAGAGACCAAACAAACAAGAAGTGTTTAATTATCGGAGCCCAAGAAAAGAAATGAAGGTACGTACTATATATATATACATACACACACACACTTGCTGTTAATACCATATAAAAATTAATTAAATTCGTGTAAAACATATTAATTAAATTTAGGATTTGCATTAATTGCAGCAAGAGATTGTGATAAAGGTGCAGATGAGATGTGACAAATGTCGCACAAAAGCCATGGAGTCAAAACAACAATAGCAGTTCAGAATTGTCAGCAAAACAACAATAGCAATGCATATGTCACCCAGTCAAAACCAGTATAGGACCTGACTGGTAAATGTATAACTTCACATGTAGACATCTAATGCCAAATGGATCAGATTCTTTCACATAACCTATGTGTGTGTGTTGTTTGTGTGGAGAATGAGAGACAGACCTCAGTGGCATCACGGCGCAGAGCAAGCGTACCAGCCTCAACACATACAGCCTTAAGCTGGGCCCCATTGAAGTCGTCGGTGGAGCGGGCCAGCTCCTCCATGTTCACATCAGGATTAACATTCATCTTTCTCGAGTGTATCTGTTTCATTTATTATTATTTTTAATTAGTCAGTAAAATGATATTTAGATAACTCAAGAAATAGTATTATGAACCAAATTAATAGGACAGATTATAAGTGTGCTCTTCCAATACATCAAACAACAACAAACAATGACAAGAGATGGCTGCTGGCAAAGAAATCTCAACTATTCACCACTAGAAAATCTAAATATCAATACATCAAAAATGTATTGGTACCTGTTGCTGGTTTTCAAAACTAAATAGTGTTATACTAAGGTACCAATATATAACCTGGTTTTCAAAACTACACTTGGGTTATTCACTGAATCTGAAATTAATGACAGTCCAAAATTAATGAAATTAAGCAGGTAAAAAGGAAAGGTGTTGACAAAAAAAAAATGGTAGGGTAAAAAAGGAATGGAGCGGAGGAAATATTTTTTTTAGAAACAAAGGCAGTTCTAATTTGGACACTCTGAGGCCATATTGATTTTAATTACTATTATTATCATGGATCAGATTGTAATTGAATCTAGAGGGGAGACCCACCGACATAATTTATTAACTAACTTTCTCAAAATATAAACCCTCCAACCTTATTTAAGGCAGAGGAGTAATACCTACATATTTTAATTTTCATCCAAAGACAGAGAGAAAAAGTTAACAGCTTGAATCAATAGATTATTTCAATTAAATTGTTTAGCCATGGAGAATGTTCTCACAACGGTTGGAGATTATATGCACAAGGTATGTTATATATATGTCTTTTCTGCCCTTTAATTTAATCCTAGATAGAATATGTCTTTTCTCTTAATTGTGACTTGATTTTTCTAAATTATATAATTAGTGTTCTTGATTTTATTTGTATTGCAATCCTTTTTTTTTCATTTTGCAAAAGAAAGAACATCTATGTCTAGCTATCTTGTTAAGAATTAATTAATTAATATCCAATACTTGCGTTGATCTAGATAACTTGTAATTTCGTTTTTTTTTTTAATTTACTCAAATCTCTCAAGCTAGGTAACACTATAAATTCATTAACTGTAAAAATTCATTTTTCTTAGTATAAGGCTACTACCATTATCATTACTGATGCACTAGAAAATCTAAATATCAATACATCAATACATTTTTGATGTATTGGTACCTGTTGCTGGTTTTCAAAACTAGAAAGGGAATATGCATTTAATTGGTACCTGATGTACTACTTCAACAGAAAAAAAAAAAATAGAGCTGATGAAACCTCAACTATTCACCACCAGAACCTAATATGATCATCCAACTATTTGCCAATTTTTATATTTCATGCACAGGCGAATACATACTTTTGAGTAATTTGTAATTTAATTTTTTTTACCTCATCTAAAGATATCAAATCTTTAGGCCATGCCGTGAAACTAGAGCGGGCTGAGCGAAGAGTTTCCACCTCGCCATTTGGTACGGGTACAGGGGTATCATCTTCACCGGCAACATAATCATCCACCATTACTTTCGCATGGCCGGCCGGCATAAGTCTACCGTGAAAAGATGTGCCTTGTAGTGATGGATTTATCGTCCCTACGCCCACTTGAATCTTCTTCCCTTCTCGGACCATTACTTTCGCATGGCCGGCCACCATTACTTTCCCTTCTTCCCTTCTCGCACCACATTTTGGACAATCGTGAAAATCTGCATACTCATTTCGGTATAAAATACAATCATTTGGGCACGCATGTATTTTTTGAACTTCTAAATCCACTGGACACAACATTTTCTTCGCTTCATAAAAATTACATGGTATCTCGTTTCCATCAGGTAGAATTTCTCTTAATACTCCTAATAATTCAGTAAAACTTTTATCAGTCCAACCATTAGATGCTTTTAGGTTATACAATTTTAATACACCTTGCAATTTTGTAAATTTACAACCGGGATACAAATTCATTTTAGAATCTTCGTACAAATTTTCAAATACACAATATTGCTTATCAGTACCAAAATCCTCTTCTAAATCACGTAACATTTGATCAAAATTAACACCTTCATTTACCACCAGATCATCATTTTCATCGCCTTGCACATCACTTCCGCTATTGTAATTATGATCTTCCTGATCATGCCCAGTACCAGTATCTATGCCGGTTTCCAAACTCTCGTCATGCCATATCCAATGGGTATAATGTTCCTTGAACCCACGACGGATTAAATGATTTCTCACTTGGAGGGGGTTTGAAAATTTCTTGATATTGTTACAATAACGACATGGACACGACATCACCCCATTCTCATTGTTCGCCATGTCTTCCATAGCAACTTTCATAAATTCATCAACACCTGCCAAATATTCATCTGAAACACGCGAGGTTCCATACATCCAACTGCGGTCCATCTGCAATTATAAGACAACTCAATTAAGTACACGCTTATGGTCAAATGTTGAATTTAGGGCTTACACGGGGCCGGTTTACAATCCTATCCCACTCTTTGAATACTTTGTCTCCGTAGTGAGCACATATTAGTCGTGTTTTAGTATTTAAGAAAATTTCGGCAGCATTTCCCCTTAATTCCCCAGGTATCCGGGGAACTAATAAGAGGAAATGCTGTCGAAATTCTCTTAAATACTAAAACACGACTAATATGTGCTCACATCCTAATTGAGACAAAGTATTCAAAGAGCAGTCCCAAACCGGGGACTATTCAAAATTAACCCCTATTGGATTAATTTTGAACGGGTATCATGACCTAAAGGCATAAATAATTCGGTTGTGGCTCATAGACAATACTCTAGCTAGCTAGATACCTACCAACCGTAGATACATTTAATTAACTACATACATTTATCATAATACACATCAAAGCATAAAATTAAACATGAGTTTTTATATTATATATACTTACAATTTTTTGGAATCGATTACGCACGGATCGAGTGATCTGAAGAGATTGTAGCACCAAATCCCTCAATTATAGCCAATCTACAAAACCAGATTTTTGTTTTTTTCATATAAGTTCAAGCTAAGAAATTTCCAAGCATGCCATATAGCAATTGCATGAAACCATGCATTTGTGTGTCTAATAAGATGAAATAGCAAAAGAGTATAAGAAATTTGGATGAAACCATGCAATTGATGGTGTACCAACAAATAAGTTTCGACACCGTATTTCACAGAACTACTCTAATTTTTCTATGATGTGGGGGTGTAGGCAACTGTTTCAATATTTCTCAGAGATACACACAATTGTATTTCGAGCTACATAAACTTTTTTAATTTGACTGAATATGCGACAGTTCTTACATGACGAAAATTTCAATCTATAATGAACTGTGGGGCTAAGACAAATTAATATCATATTGACTAATTGGTAGTGCATTTATATTGCTCGTGTAATTGTATCATCTGGTAAGATATTTTGCAGCATTGAACAAAACAGTTCTGCATCAGTGGGAAAGAGTGACACGCTGGCAGATAAAGATCAACCATTTACCATCTTATCATGGAAAGAGCATCTCCGTAGAGTTTGGTTATGTGAATTAGCTCATGGTTGTAGGATTAGGAAATAGCTAGCTAGGACGTTACATGACTAGACTGATCTACAGTGTAGGGATATTTCAAAGATCTTTTCAAAATTATTGAAGAACAATTCCTATTAATTAATTATACTCTATTGAAACTTCGAGGCATAAATGACCATCTAACTCTGTTGCTCATGATCAGATTGTCGAAATTAAGAACCCAGTGTGAAATACTCTAATTTTTCAAGCATGCCACGAGTATTTCACAGAAAATAAAAAATATCGGTAACTCAAGATTTTAAAAACGGCCACAAAATTGCTATATGCTCAAAGATTAATTTATATTACCTCAATCCACAGTATTTCGCGTAGAGTAAGAGAACTGCGACTGAGAAATTTAGTCTTTCGCGTAGGGACATAAGAGATTTAAAAACCTAGTCTTCATTCGCGTCAGCCAAACCCAGTATTCGCTCAAAATATACATTTGGGGAGGGAGAGTTATTAGGATCGGCTATTAAAATAACAGTTCCTAATACCTATCAGGAACGCACCTAAAACAACCGATACAAAATACTACTAAATCAGGAACGCACCTAAAACAACCGATACAAAATACTAATAATCAGGAACGCATTAGAAACAACCGATACAAATACTACTAATCAGGAACGCACCTAAACAACCGATACAAATACTACTAATCAGTAACGCCTGTTAAAAACAACCGATACAAATACTACTAAATCAGGAACGTACCTAAAAAACCGATACAAATACTACTAATCAGTAACGCCTGTTAAAAACAACCGATACAAATACTACTAATCAGTAACGCACCTAAACAACCGATACAAATACTACTAATCAGTAACGCCTGTTAAAAATAACCGATACAAATACTACTAATCAAGGTCGGATCTGTATTGGGCCCGTTGCTGATCTATATCCGTATCGGTTAGGACATAAATCCGACACTGATGGGGCGACACTAATTGTACTTTTTCCACTAGTGAAGCATGAGTGGCAAGAACTCTACACCTTTGCTGACAAATCCAACCTAACACTTAATGAGGCCGCTACATCTGAGATTCAATTCAGAGGCCCTCTATCGGAGGATGCGCAAGCTCAGTTAGCACTATTACAGTCGGGTACAGCGTTGGTATCTCAACAACTGGGGCGACAACCGGATCAGATAGCATGGAGGTGGACACAAACGGGACAATTCTCAGTTAGTTCAGCTTACAAAGCAATAACGGGGGGACGGAGAGTAAAATCCAAACTCCATCGGATATGGCGGATCCGGGTTCCGCCGAGAATGCAGGTGTTTCTTTGGCTCATGAGATGGAATAGATTACTGACAGTGGATAATCTGATGAGAAGGGGCTGGAATTTGGTCAACTGGTGTGTGATGTGCAGGAGGGCCTCAGAATCAATAGCCCATCTTTTCGGTGAATGCCAAATGACGGTAAACTTATATGCTAAAGTGTCCAGCCAAATGGGGATTACAAATACTGTAATTAGACCTGATATGGTGGTCAGCAAGCAAGGGGAGCCACAGGAGAAGGCACTGGTATGTGTTATTTATTAAAGAATCAGTGTCGAAAGCCTTGAGAGAGCTACACGGACGTTTATCAGGAATTGTAAACAGATTGTTGTTTAACTAACAGTGTAGATAGCCATGAGAGAGCTACACGGATATTAATGGTGAGAACCGTGTAGAAATGTGCGAAATGCACACGGATTTTTGTTTAAACAGCGGTGTAGATATCTTTGACAGAGCTACACGGCTGTAAATCCATGGAGAAAGGTTATTGTAGGGTTTTGATTATCGATAAAGGTCTTCTCCTTCCAGCGCCGTTTTGATCAATTAAAACTCTCTCTCTCTCTGTATACGAATTGGTCTGATTTCTGCGCACAGGGCGGCCGGATCTGAGATCTTTGAAGTTAATTTGTATTTCTCCTCTCTATCTTGCTAAGGTTAGTCGTGTATATATTTCTCTTTTCTTCCTCTAATTTTCTGTTACTTATTATTGCTTATTTAGGTCAATTAGTAATTAATGCATGCATGCTTGATTTGTTGAGATAATGTAAATAATTAGTATATTAAATAGAGTGATGCATGTATGATTAATGCATGCATGCTTGATTTGTTGAGATAATGTAAATAATTAGTATATTAAATAGAGTGATGCATGTATAATTGTGCTTGTTTCTAATAATAGAGTAATGCATGTATAATTGTTATTTTAGTGATTATTTTACTAATGCATGTATAATTGTGCTTGTTTCTAATAATGTTGTTTTTTGTAGAACCATGTCACATTCAGGTGAGCAACGATGGCTCTTCGCTTTTGGTGCCAGTAGCTAGGGTTTACAGAGGGTAATATGAAGATATACAAGTTTTAATAAAGAAAGAGTTGAGTAAAAAGTTGGATGAAGGACCTTGGAAAAAAAGGGAAGAGGTGGAATGAAGGACCTTCAGAGCCGGATGAAGAGCCGAATGAGGAGTCGGGTACAATCTTGTCAGACTGACAAGATTGTGTCCGACTCTTCATTCGACTCTTCATCCGGCTCAGAAGGTCCTTCATCCACCTCTTCCCTTTTTTTGGAAGGTCCTTCATCCAACTTTTTACTCGACTCTTTCTGATACGTCCTATTTCCGGAGATGAGGCTGTATGGAAATATGGGCTAAGCTGGAATCGCCCTGCCAAGGGATGGCAGGCCGGGGTGTAGGTAGAGTTTAGAACTCGGGGTGGTTTGTGAGAGATTCGGACTCTAACCTGTATGATCTCTCTCTTAGTGGGAATTGCGTCCCCTGTTTCATGGGGCTTACTGCCTTATATAGTCCAGCCATAATGGCCATCTCGGGCGTTTATGGGGAACGTGGGCAGTTATGTCGACCGTTACTGGGTCGTGGGTATTAAGCCAGCCGTTTCCGGGATGTGGGCATTAAGCTAGCCGTTTCCACGGCTATCCCGTATGTCGGTTGGCATTAACCTATATTCGGGCCATATGCTTTTGAGGCCTCCGAGTTGGTCCCCGGTTTAGTGAATCTTTGGGCTTTTTCATATGATGTCGGGTTGGCCTTGTAAAGGTCCAAATCCCAGTCTTTCATGGCCCAGTTTAGAACAAGTAAAAGGGCCTGTGGAACATGGCCCTATCATTAGCTCTCGAAGTCGGAATGCATCGGCGAGATGCTTTCGACTTGAGGATGAATAACTCATAAAACACGGTTTATATTACCGACATTGGTGTGTTAGTCATGTTGTCATAACTCGAGTGTGGCATATGTTTGTTGATATGTTACCCACAGTTTAAGTATCTCGGTATATATTACCGATACATATATATATGTATATATATATGTGTGTTGTTTTTTTTTTTTTTTTGTGACAAGGAAGATGGTATCCGAGTTAGTTTTTGACAAGGAAAATGGTATCCGAGTTAGTCAAAAATGAAAGAAGTGAAACATAGAAGTTATAAGTAATCATTGATATTGCAAGAACATAACAAGTCTAAATATAAGAAACATCGAAATCATACAACGCCTCGATCTAGTAAAATATCGAAATCATACAACGCCTAATTAAACTGAACATGGGACATGATGTTAACTAGTGCCTGGAAGTATGTTTCCACTATGGGCACCATGTCTGTCATGTTGCGCCTTCCATGCGCCGTGATGGCCATGTTCAACAAAAAGACGGGTGTGATGTCGCTTCTGAAATCACACTTACACCATATCGTTGTCGGTGTCCTCAAAAAAGGTTATCCGATATGAGCTCGGGTTGAGTAGCGGTGTACAAACTCGGACCACCGCAATTACGGGATAGGCACCCAGGGCACTTCCAGAATCGACGACGGGGGTCCGAACGGCCTTGGATGTCATAATGGTGGAAACAACTCCACTCGTAGCACATCCGACATTTTACCATCTCGTGCTTGTACGCTTGGTCATGGCATAGGACACACCAACGCAACTTGGGCTCGAGATCGAACTTATAAATGTCGTTCTCGTCCTCTTTGGTGAACGGGGGTGCCCTAGCGAGGTTAAGGTCGATGAGGTCACCAATTTTGAAGTCCTCGTTCGCGAGCATCCAGTCCAAATCTTCCTCTGGAAAATATTGGAGAAGAGTCCATCTCTCGGGCCGAGATAGGTCCCGTCTCGGGTTACGAGAGCGACGTGAACTTGGGGGTGGTTGGTTGCGGCGACGCCTGGGGGGTTGGTCAGAGCTATTCTGACCATGGTCGAGAGGTGTTTTGGTTTTAGAAACAACTCTCTTGAAAGGCATCTCGGAAGTATAGAGATTGGTAAAAGGTTCGGAGTAAAAATGTGCGTTTTGTCATATGAGGGGTCGGCTATTTATAGTCGTCATGGGCAAATATTGCCATAAATACCGTAGGCCGATTTGTCAAAATAGGTAACTGCCAGCTACTAGCCATAAATTGCATTGGGCAGTGTGCCTCGTGAATGAGATGATAGGCTTTCGGTGTTCCCGGGGTGGTCAAATCGACTCATAATAGATTGTATTAAGTAGTAATAAAACGCTCATGCAAAATATATATTAATCAAAACAGCACGAGATGAGAACCTCGGCGGAGTTTACAAAATAAACATATATGTAGAGCTAAAAAGTCATATCTAAGTATTAAACAAAAGATGGGCTAATCCCGTGCTATTCTATATATAGCTAAGGCTATTCATGACGGGAGCGCTTAGCCCGGCGCTCGTGAGCAAGGCACCTCCTGCAGATGAATGATGTGAAGCGGGGATCACCATGGTTCCGAGGTGATCTGCGGGCTAGGCATCCGGGATGAAAAGCTTCCTCACAGCCATCACAGTGGAACATGTGCTGATAATGCCCCCGGGTTTTGCAGACGACACAATGATCCCAGGCCAGCGGGTCGTCGTCTCCTTGCTCGGGGTTATTTGGAGGTAGCTCGACATTCACTTCGACATTTTTATGTGGGGGAGATGCGTGAGGTGATGAAATGTCATTATTCTTCGTTTTAACTTCTTCGTTCATTAATTTGTGATCTGTCATCGTGTTATAGCCCGAAGTGGAAAGGGTAATTGCAATTGCTGGATGCTCCGTTAAAGGAAGATGGAGGGAGTATATATAGCATATCGGCATTAATTACTTGACGCCTCGTCTTCCGTTACCGGCCGTCAGCCATCAAATCAGTCAGGGTACGGGATTATGGCGCAATCCTCGTGTGACACCTGGCATGCATCAGCTCGGTGAGAGCCCGATGCGCAGTAATTGAGGCATCGCAATGATGAAGGAGAGGAACGCGACGCTTCGTGGCTTCTTTTCGAAATTCGTGCAAGTATTGGCTGGAAAACGGAGACCCTCATATATATACTTCACCCCGCTTTGTGCATTCATTATCCTTTATTTTGGGCAAAATCAATCTCGGAGCCACAGAGCGAAATTAGTTGCTGCGATATCAGAGTGAACGTAGAGTTGTCAGGAGACCTCGGGAGAGACCTCGATTAAAGACCGCATTGTGAAGAAATCTCAATATAAGGTAATTTTCTATCAACTCGGTAGTCGATCTTATTTGATTAAGTTTATTTGGAACTGCCGAGGATAATAGTAATGTAGTTGACCACACAAACATGGTAATGTTATCAATCCTTAGTATTAATGACCTAACCTCGACAATTTGATTTGTAAGTGATAAGTCGGTAAATGCAATACCTTAGACATAAAGAATAGCGGTTAGCTAAGCCAATCCCTGTTTCTTCGTTAATTTAGAAATAGCCGAAGAACAAGAAGGATCCCGGGATTCGTCACTTGCTACGTTGGGGGATCAGTCCCCGTTATCGCAACAGGGTACTGGTGATTCGATTCTTGCTAACCCCAATGCTTCAGAAGAAACCGAGGGTGGACAGTACAGCGACGGGAACGGGGAAGATGAGGAGAGTCTACCTCAGGGTGAATTAGTTATGGCCTCAGCGGGATCGTCTCATGGGCCGTCGAAGCCCCGAAAAAGAAAATAGAATCCTAGGCGAGATGTGGCTCCCCGAGATGGTCATAGGGGTGACCTAGAATTCCCAGTATCCGCCAATATCCCGCCAAAACCAGTTGTCCAATGCCAAGCCTTTGTAGAATCATTTTATGAGGAACTTGTGCCTGAAGGTGACAGGGGGATATATCCTCGGGATGCCCTGAATCTGGTAGCCCCGGGACCTGATGATCGAGCACATGATTCGAATCTAGGGTTGTGCTTATATTGGAAAATGCCAAAATGTGGGTTTAAGGTTAGGGTGTCCAAGTTTGTACGCGAGATATTGCGACATCTCGACGTGGCCCCTGCACAGTTGACCGCACCTGCATGGTGTTATATCATGACTTTTAAATATCTATTTGATTATATGCCCGAGTTAAAGCCGGATTTCCCGAGTGTGGGGTTGTTCTTTCACTATTTCTCTCCTTTATATAATAGTGAAAGCCACCTCGCAATTCGGAAATGTAGTAAAGTCGCGCTTTTTGACAAACTGTCAAAGGCGGATGATTGGAATCACGGTTGGGTATATCTCGCGAATCTCGATGACTTGGCATGTTTCAAAGGAATACGGAAGGATTTTCGCCCTTTGAAAAAGAAAAGTCTGATCCCGAGTTCTCCCCCTCCTTTGACGTCTCGCGAAAAGGAAGTTGTCAAAATTCTTGACCATTATTTCACAAGTTAGTCCTTTTAAATATGCACTGACATATCTTTGCGTTGTATTTTATTATTTTATCTCGTGTTGTTGTGGTCAAATTGTTAACTCGTGTATGCTTCTTATCCTACAGGCCGTGGTTTTATGGCATTGCCCTGGAAAGCGACTCGTCCAGTTCCTTTTTTTGCAAATCCTGAAGACGGCTTTGTTAGGAATACTGCAACTACACACCCCCCAAAAGCAGGGTCTTCTAAAGGTCGCAAGTTGAATCTCGCTACCACCAAGACTGTTCCTCCTAAGTCGGCTGCCAAAAAGGTACCCAGTACCAAGGGCGTGAAGGGTAGTGCTTCCGGTTCGTCCAATCGCGGGGAATCCCAAAAAAGAAAGGAAACTTCCACTGATCCTTCCCCGCGCTTGACCAGGCAAGAGAAGGGAAAAGACGTGGTAGAAGAGCCTGAGCCAAAGAGGCAAAAGACTAAGACCGAGGCCGCATTAGCGATTCCCGAGGGCACCACAAAGGGACCTTCGCAAGCCGAGGTTGACGCTGCTCAAGCAGAGTTAGAAAAAATCATCGAAACAGCAGCATGTGACGTGTGGAATCCCGCAGAGGAACACAGAGCCTTTCTGGAGTCGCAGATTACTGAGCGAGGGCGACAGACCGGGTTTGTGTGGGGAGCCGGGATTTCGCAGGGGTTTCCAGATAGCTTTCTAGGTTATCTCCCTGGGTACTCACGGATGCAGGAAGAGGGAGATCATCCCGAAGTTCGGGCCGAGTATGCTCGGGAAACGTTTAGGCTTACTACTACTCAACATCAAAAGAAGTGGGTTGAGGAAAATCCCGGCCAAGTCGTGGGCCAGGTCCTGAGGTCGATACATGACGCTGGGGTCTTCTTCGGGTTCCTCAAGGATTCGCTTGATAGTGAGAAGCGCGGTGCTCTCGCTATCACATCTGATCAAGATGCACTTAACAGGGCGGTTATGGAGAGGAACCATTTTTTAAAATTGGCACAGGAAAAAGCCAAGGAAAAGAAGATAGCCACTGGCGAGGTTGCCGTTATTACGGCTAAATACGAGTTGGCGCGACGCCTAGGTGTAACGGCTGATACCGAGCGCAAGGATGCCGTGGAAAAAGCAAAACGTCAAAAATGTAGAGTTGACAAGTATAAAGGCAAAGTCGCGCATCTCAAGGCCGAGCTCAAGGCTAAGGACAGGGAGTTGAAGGACGCGAAAGCAGAAAATATTCGTATGCAGAAGGAAAAATTGAGCAAGTTCCTTGGTAGCAAAGCCTTCGCGCATGCCGTTCCCTATGCAATGTTGGATGTGATGACGCACACCGTATACGACTATCTTATGATGTTGGGAGAGTTTTATCCATTTCGGCCCGAACATGTCGGGTTTGCTGCCGTCTCTAAAGAGAAAGTCGTGATCAGGGACCTCTCGGGTTATGGTTGGGATGAAGAAAAAGATGTATTGCTGAACCCGGATGGCACCTTGTTTGGGGAGGAACTCCAACTTGAAAATCATGCTCCTCTGGGCATTGTTCACCCTTGGCCCCAAGATCAATGGCCTGCTCATGTCGATCTGCCAGATAATGAGGCTGAAGGGGAGGATGACGGGATTCCTTCTGAGACCTCATCTGAGGACGAGGAAGAAAATGTCGAGATAGAGGACGCCGAGATGAATGTCGAGGTGAATCTTGTTGCTCCGCAAGGTGATGGAAAGGATCCGGAGGATGTTTCCGTTTTGCATTGTGATGTTGGAGCTGGCGTTCTCGAGTCGGATAAGGTCCCAACTCCTTAAGATGTAAGCACTTGTTCTTTTATCTTAGTCTTTGGGGAGTTTTGTGTATGCTTAACCTTACTATTTTGTTTTGTTTATAGGAAAAACCCATGCTGAGCAAAGGATGCATTGCTGGCCTAAGGAAAGCATTTTGTACCCCCGACATGTGGAAGTTTGAAGATTGTTATTTTATTTGCACCCCAGAGATGTGGGGGTTAAACAGAATTATGTTGTAATATGTACTGTTTTATTTATACCCCCGAGATGTGGGGGTTTAACAGATTTAAGATGTAATATGGTATTTGATATCCCCGGGATGTGGGGATTGAACATAACATGTGATGTAACCCGTTTTCTTTATTTGCATTTTGCTTTTTCCGATTTCAAAATTTTATCTCGGTGTATTCTTTGAATGTCTTTTTGAACAAGTCACGTATGCATGATATCCTTATCCCCCCCTTTTTTTTCTTTATTTTTGACAAAAATGGTCAACATCGGGGGAGAGGAACGTCGCGAAAAACATATGCGTTACCCCGAGGGGTTTTCGATAAATGTTTCCGACATCCGTGTTACTGATTAACAGTCGTCGTCCCTTGGGACTACATTAATATATGTTTGTGTAATTCGGGAATATTAACCAAGACGCATTTCGTTGCCTTAGAAGGCTTTCGTTCATATATCTCGGACCCAATAATGAGACACAATCATAAGTAATATCATATATATATTGATAAAAATTTAGAACCATACAAAAATTGTATCTTGGTCTAAGTGAATACATGGAAGAAGAAAAAACAAAGGCTTATCTCGCCCTGAGCACATCATATCTATTAAGAACATAAACAAAAGCGACATACATTAAGTGTAGAATTTCCTCAAGTGGCAAGTGTTCCACGGGCGAGTGAGTATGAAACCGCTTGGGTCTTCTAACTCTTAAGTGCCTTTACCTCGCGGGCGAATGACCTTAAAGGGACCTTCCCATTGAGGAGCAAGTTTGCTGACATGCTTGCCAGTTGCTTCCACGGTCTTGAGCACCAAATCGCCTGGCTGGAACTCTCGAGGTACCACGTGTTTGTCAAATGCACGTTTAACCCTGCGTTGATATTCCATGGTGCGGATGCGGGCCTTTTCCCGACCTTCTGTAATGAAGTCGAGTTCGGCGGCACGTGTATCTCGATTCTCGTTAGTGGAATATGTCAAAGTACGAAGGGATGGTTCCATCATTTCGATTGGAGTGACTGCTTCCATCCCGAACACCAAAGAGTAAGGTGTTTGTTGTGTGGCATCGCGAGGTGTTGTGCGGTAAGCCCACAGGATTCCATCAAGAATGTCGGACCAATTCTTCTTGTTATCTGCCACTTTCTTTTTAAGACCGTCAAGGATGGTACGATTAGTGACCTCGGCCAATCCATTACTAGCAGGGTGGCTGACCGAGGTGAAGTTGTTTTGTATACCCAAATTGGAAAGGAACGACATGGTGCTGGCTGCATTGAAATGTGTTCCATTGTCTGATATGAGTGCATGTGGTATACCAAATCGACAAATGATATTTCGCCAGATGAACTTTTCTGCTGCTGCGGCTGTGATGGTGGCTAGCGCTTCGGCTTCCACCCATTTGGTGAAGTACTCAACGGCTACGATAATCCAACGTCGCTGTCGGACAGCTTTGGGAAATGGCCCGACTATGTCTATCCCCCATAAGTCGAAAGGCCAAGCCCCCGAGATGGATATCTGATCATATGCCGGAATGTTGCTCAACTTGCTGTGGTACTGGCAGCGCTCACACTTTCGGACCAAGTTTGCCGCATCTTGCTGCATGGTTGGCCAATAGAAACCGGCTCTGAGAATTCGCTTGGCGAGAGTTTTAGCTCCTTGGTGACTTCCACAAATGCCCTCATGTACCTCGGAAAGCATTTGTAAGGCCATCTCCTCATTGATGCACTTAAGCCAAGGTCGCACGTACCCCCGTTTGTATAGATGGTTGTTGAATATGAGTACATTGGTGCGATCCTCTTCAAACATCGGGCTTCCAATTGGTCGGTGGGGAGGACCCCGGTGTTAAGGAAGTTCCACATCGGGGTGAACCAGGACTCACCGGGTTCATCAATGGCGAGTATGGTTTCGGTATTTAAATTGATGCTGGATTCCGGAACATCCATAACAATCACGGGTCGATCTTTGTCAAGATTGCCCGCGGTGCCAAGTTTGGACAGACCATCAGCTTGGCAGTTCTTGTTGCGCGAGACATGTTAAATATCAACCTCGTCGAAATGGCTTTTGAGCAAGTGAAACTGCTGTCGGTACTTGCGCAACTTCTCGTCCATAACGCGGCATTCATCGTTTATCTGCTTAACTGCTAACTCTGAATCACTGCGAAGAAGAACCTCGCGGGCGCCCAACTCTTTGGCTAGTTTAAGGCCTGCTATCATGGCTTCATACTCTGCTGTGTTGTTTGTTACCGGGAACTGAAAGTGGAGAGCATAATTCAGTGTTTCCCCATGTGGACCAGTGAGGGATACCCCGGCTCCAGCCCCTTGTAACGAAGAGGCACCATCGACATGGATTATCCAACGTCCCTCAGACTCGGGAGGAACGCCGGAATACTCGGCGATGAAATCAGCAAAAATCTGAGACTTCAGTGCATTTTGTGGGTGGAAGGAAACATCGAACTCAGATAATTCAAGCGCCCAGGCTAACAATCGCCCGGATGAGTCGAAGTTTGCGAATGCCTTCTTGAGGGGGGATCCCGGTATAAACCTTTATGGAATGGGACTGAAAGTAAGCCTCAACTTTCTAGCAGCTATGACGAGAGCATATGCTGCCTTTTCAATCTGGGAATATCTGGTTTCAGCATCCCGAAGTACATGCGAGACGAAATAGATAGGCTTCTGATCTCGTCCCTCTTCTCGAACAAGGGCGGCGCTCACTGCATGACCCGTTGTTGCCAAGTACAACACAAGGATATCGCCTGCGGTCGGCCTACTGAGACATGGAGGATTGGCAAGATAGGCTTTGATTTTCTCAAAGGCCATGGCACATTCCTCTGTCCATCCAAATTTGGCTGACTTGCGCATGGCTTTGAAGAAGGGGAAACAAACGTCCCCGGATCTCGCAATGAATCTGTTGAGAGCAGCCAACCTGCCTGTGAGGGATTGTAGCTCTTTGAGGTTCCGAGGTGGCTTCATATCGAGGATAGCTTGTGACTTCGAAGGATGGATCTCTATGCCTCGCATAGAAACTATGAAGCCGAGGAATTTGCCACCAGTTAAGCCGAAAAAACTCTTCTTCGGGTTGAGTTTCATATTGGCTGAATTCAGTGTCGCGAAAGTCTCTCGAAGATCTCGGACATGGTCGAGGTCGGACATGCTTTTGACAAGCAGGTCGTCTACATATGCCTCTACATTTCGTCCGATCTGGCCATGAAATACAGTGTTAACCATGCGCTGGAAAGTGGCTCCAGCGTTGCGCAACCCGAAAGGCATGACCCGGTAGCAGTATAGCCCCGAGTTGGTGGTGAAGGCTGTCTTCTCCTCGTCGTCTTGGTTCATCCGAATTTGATTGTATCCGGAGAACGCGTCCATGAAACTAAGATAGGCATGTCCCGAGGTTGAGTCGACCAGTTGGTCAATTTTGGGCAATGAAAATGGATCCATGGGGCATGCCTTGTTGAGATCAGTATAATCGATACACATACGCCAGTCACCGTTGGACTTCTTGACAAGCACGGGATTGGCTGTCCATTCAGGACACTCGACATTTCTGATGAAACCAGCGTCAAGCAATTTCTGTACTTCGCGTTTCACGGCTTGTTGACGTTCTTCCCCCATGTTACGTTTCCGTTGCCTAACTGGTTTTGAACCCGGCTTGATGTGCAGTCGATGCTCTGCTATTTTTCTCGGGATGCCTGGCATGTCGGAGGCTGTCCAGGCAAAAACGGACTAGTTTTCTCGGAGAAACTTGATTAGTTCGTCCTTTGCTTGCCCCTGGACTGCCTTCCCGATGTTGAGTGTTCTGCCTCCGCCCAAATCGAGTTGCTCGACGTCTGCCGGCTCAAGGGAAGCTTTGGTCTCAGTTTTATCAACTGGATCCAACGTCAGGTTGGTGTTGGGTGGTAGATAATCGGTACTTGAACGCAACCGCTGCTGGTTGGTTTTTGCTTCCGACTGCTCGACTTGGTGGACAGAGCCTCCTTGACCCTGAATGGAGGTCATGTAGCATTCACGCGCCACTTGCTGTTGGCCACTTTCTTCCCCTACCCCATTATCTGTGTGAAACTTGATTTTCAGGTGGGAAGGGGAGATGACAGCACCGATTTTGTTCAAAGTTCCTCTTCCTAGGATCGCGTTATACGCCGAGGGGGCATTAACGATGAGGAAGTCCACCATGATTTCCACAGTTCGGGGGAAGGTGCCAAATGTCACTTTGAGTGGCATCATTCCCCGAGGTTGAAGGGCATCTCCCGTGAAGCCTATCAAGGGTGAGATGTGTTGTTGGAGGGCGCGAGTGTCGAGGCCCATTTGCGTGAAGGCCGAAAAATACAAGATGTCTGCTGAGCTTCCCGTGTCAACTAACACCCTCTTAAACCGATGTGTGTTGATCTTAAGATTCAACACCACGGGATCATCGTGTGGACTAGAGATCTCACCTAGGTCCTTCTCGGAAAAAGATATCGCTTCTTCGGATCGGGGTCGTTTCTTGTCAGTCGCGGTTTCGACCTGTAGGACGGTAGGATACGGTTTTTGATTGTCTCGAGGCAATATTTTTCGAATGGTACCGCGATGGCCACCACTGATCACATTAATGACATGACTGTTCTGCCGCTCCTGGCGCCTAACCTCGGGACCATCCCGGGTTTTGAGGGCCGGCTTCGCCAACTCGGGGTCCAGTATAGTCCTGTCTGTAAGAAATGGGTTTCTTGAAAATCTTACCTTTGCCATTGTACTTCCTGGAGAATTTTCTGAAGAAGTCAGGGTTGATGAACTCGACCAGCTTACCCTCTCGGGCTAGTCTCTCCAGGATGTCTTTGAGTTGAAGGCAATCCGCAGTGGAGTGCCCATTGAATCCGTGGTACTCACACTTCTTGGAGTTATCTTGTACTGTGAAAATGCCTTCAGGCAATGGCGGGGGGAGGTCGAACATCTCCTCTACGATGTTATACATCTCATGCCGCTTCTTGGTGAGAGGCGCGTATCTCACACTAGTACAAAAAACCCCTTCACCGACCCTCAATCACCGACTGTTTTAATATGTAACAGTCGGTGTAGAGACTGCTGGTAAAATCGTAAATAAGAACAATCTCAACACCGACTGTTCTCTTACAAAAAACCGTCAAACAGTCGGTGTTGCTCATACCCTACAACGACTGTTTTTTAAAAAAAACAGTCGGTGTTGCTCATACCCTACACCGACTGTTTTTTAAAAAAACAGTCGGTGTTGCTCATACCTACACCGACTGTTTTTTACAAAAAACAGTCGGTGTTGGTGATTGCTCAACACCGACTGTTTTTTCAAAAACAGTCGGTGTTGAGCTAACAAAATTTAGTTCGCAGTTTATAACTTTCGATCAGCCGCGAAATATTTCATTTTCCCTCTTCTTCGCTAAAAACCCTCCCAAAATTTCTCTCTTTCGATCAGCCTCGCGATCTCCCAAACACCCCGCACCAGCACCCGAGCACCTCTGCGATCGCCTTGCTGCCTCGCCCCGCGATCGCCCCGCGATCACCTTGCTGCCTCGCCCCGCACCAGCACCCGAGCACCGCTGGAGCGCGGAGGAGGAGTGCGTTGTGCGCCCGAGCACCCAAGCACCCGAATTCTGTCCGATAGCGCGGAGGAGTGCTTTTCTGGCCGATAGCGAGCGTCTGATCTCCAAGCGGATGCGACGTAGAGGAGTGCTTTTCCAGAAAAAAGAAGTTTAAAAAAATCTTTGGTTTTATTTATGATTATTTATTGTATTATGGGGTTAATTGAGGTTCAAGCATTGAGTTGGCATGAATGTTTCGCAACAGGTAATGCACCGTGATCTGAAGCCTGAGAACTTCCTGCATGTGAGCAAAGATGAAGATTCTGAGCTCAAGGCTACTGATTTTGGGCTCTCTGTTTTTATTGAGGAAGGTAAATATATGTTAACTTAAAAGATAAATTTTCTTTTATAATTTCCTTTTCTTTAAAATAATATTATCGGTTCGTAAAATGATATAAAAAAACACTTTGGAAAGCTACTGAGCCAGTTGCTTTGTACCAGCCAGGCAGCAAAAGGCATATGTACCTGTAACTGGTACTACACATAGTTACTACTGGGATGCAACATGTATAATGTAAATTTTAACTGCCGAAGATTATATTAAATAATGCAACATGTATAATGCAAAAGGCATATGTACCATGGCCTTCTATTTCAAATGATGCGAAGGATCTCATCAGAAAAATGCTAACAAAAGATCCGAAGAGACGACTTACCGCTGCGGAAGCTCTTGGTTAGTATAGGAATTAATATACAACAAATTTACCATAGTTTGTGTAAAAATTATTGTTTAAAAATTACATAGAAATTAAAAAAATAAGATGCACACTTCAATTAAATGTTGTATTTTCTTATAGCCATTATTATTTATAAATTATGAATAATATTAATTTAGCTTAAACGGGTACGTAGAGCACCCGTGGCTGAGAGAAGGTGGAGTTGCTTCTAGCAAGCCTATTCATAGCGCGGTTCTTGCGAGAATGAGACAATTCCGGGCAACGAACAAATTAAAGAAACTAGCACTTAAGGTTGGCTACGCACACTTAATTTTAAACCATTCTTACGGTATTCTGTTAGATTTTTCCAAGAGCTCATTCTTGCGGTATTCTGTTATTTCTGTAGGTGATAGCTGAGAGCCTCTCAGATGAGGATGCAAAAGGATTGAAACAAATGTTTAATAACATGGATACAGATGGTAGTGGCACAATTACATTTGACGAATTGAAAATTGGTTTGTCGAGATTAGGTTCCCAGCTAGCCGAAGGGGAAGTGAGACAGCTCTTGGATGCAGTACGAATTTGAGTTTTCAACATTTGTTGTTATTAGTTTGAGTATAGAGCATTGCTGAATATATAATATAGTGCTGTTTTCTCAGGCTGATGTGGACAGGAGTGGGGCCATAGATTACATTGAGTTCATCACTGCCATGATACATCGCCATAAGCTTGACGAGGAGGGGAATCTGAGAAAGGCAGTTGATTATTTTGACAAAGATCGAAATGGGTAAGCACAATGAAATTTGCCATTTTTAATCAATTCCATAGGTTGCTGTTTAGATGTGCTAATTCTTGAAGGGTTTTGTGTAGGATCCGAGCAAGTTGTCGGCGTACCGGGACAGGCGGTTTCCTGGTACACAGGAGGAGTATGAGCAAGCTCTACTGGCTTCCATCACTCTCTACATTGGCAACATGTCTTTCTACACCACTGAGGAGCAGGTACCGATTCGTACCAGTTGATTCTGTCTTGCAACGGTTGGGTCTAGTTTGTGTTAGATTATGTCTTTTATTTGAAAATTTGTGAACCAAGCAGTTCAATGAATCCCGACTTGTAACTGTTAACTTGGTTATCTTGTGCTGATACTGGTTTTTGTACTTAAAAATGTTCAATTATACTGTCTTTAGATAGCAAAAGTTCTGAAATTCCTGTAAAATAAATACATTAAACTAGTTGGACCATTTTGCTTATATGAATTTTTTGTAGTAAAAATTTTAAAAAGGCGTGATATATTGACAGGTGTATGAATTGTTCTCCAGAGCTGGTGAGATAAAGAAAATAATAATGGGACTTGACAAGAACAGCAAGACTCCCTGTGGCTTCTGTTTTGTTTCGTAAGTTGCTATTTTTTTTTTCATTTCTTTTGTTTTCAAAACAAAAGAAGTTGGTGGGTCTAGTTGTCATGCAAACGGGTTTCTTAAAGGGTGACTAGGGTTTTCACTGAAGTGAGAAACAGGTAAGAAGAGAGATAGCAAAGACAGCGGGGCACAGAGTATTTCTCTAAAAAGGGACATGTAATTCTAATCCATTATTACTGATTTTGTATTAATATTGGACTCTTAAATAGACTTCACAAAATTTTGCAAAATTTTGTGGGAAAATATTGATTTAGTCAAAAGCGAATCGACAATAATTTGGTTGAAGCTTCCAGGTTCAATGCTTTTCATTTATGTTTGATCTTGCAATCCTGGAACAACACATGATATATCAAGTGTACTGCTAAATTATAGTTTTTGTTTTTCATTTGATTGTGACTCCAACTATACCGAGCAAAAGTTCAACTTTCATGTTTGCAGATGCAAAATATTTTAACTTTCATATTTGCAGTTGCAAAATGATAAAATATTATACATGTTATATATCCTCTAGACTCTGCATGGTTATATGCTGGGGGAAGAAAAGAGGGGCAATTTCATACCTTTATAGACATTTTATGAGGGTTATATGTGATATTTTCCATGTTTTAAATGGGCATATAAACATTTTGTGTTGTAGTGATACACAATATTATGTGAATGAAATTGTTGCTTCTTATTTACTTTTTTATTTGGTTTCTTTTATTCTTAGGTTCTATTCCAGGGAAGATGCGGAGGATGCAGTGAAGTACATAAGCGGTACAATGCTGGATGACCGGTTCTTAGGTTCTTATGTATAATTTTTTTTGTAGCTTTTAATTGAAAGTAGCTAATCAAAGTTGTTGTATAAAAGTTCTATTTGGTCATAGTAATTTTGCACTAATATATGAATTTGAGTGGAAGAATATGAGAGCATTAAATGAGTCATTTGACTGGGCTATCCTTTGATTACTTTGCAAAATACAAGTCACCGAATTTTGACTTGCCAGTTGTCACGTCTACAGGTGCAAAAAAAAAAAAAAAAAAAAAAAAAAAAAAAAAATTTCGGTGCTGGGCACCTATACCGACGGTTTTTTCAAAAAAACAGTCGGTGTTGGGCGCCTACACCGACTGTTTTGTCCAAAAAACAGTCGGTGTTGGGCGCCTACACCGATTGTTTTTTCCAAAAAACAGTCGGTGTTGGGCGCCTACACCGACTGTTATTCACCCGTCAGTAAAGATTTATCTATACCGTCGCCGCCATCACCGACGCCTCAATAACAGTCGGTAAAAGGGTTTTTTAACAGTCGGTGAAGGGGTTTTTTGTACTAGTGTCACGAAGTGTTGTCGGTATCCTTTAGTGCCAGACTTGTGTTCTTGCTCGGTTGATCGGTTGGGTTGGTTTCTCCGAGGTTCCCTTTGGTTGCGAAACCTGTCCTGAGCTGGCTGTCTGTTAGTTTGGTGGCGGGGAGATCGAGATCTAAGCCTCGTGGGACTCCAGTTGTCATCCTCGGCACGGATGTAACCCTCCGCAAAGGTTACAAATTCCCTCAGAGTGTTCATCTTCATGTGAGCTTCGTAACGCAAGGTTCCTGGACCCCCTTTGCGGAGTCCTTTCTTGATTGCGGCTAAGGCGAATTCCTCATTGAGGTTCTGAATTCGCCGAGATGCCTGTATGAAACGGTTGACAAATGCACCTGTTCTTTCGCGCTGTCCCTGGACAATATCCAGAAGCATCTCGCACGTGGCTTGCGGTGGTTTGATAATCGTGTATCTCTCCAAGAACAGTTTCGCGAAGTCCTTGAATTTGTTGATGGACCTCCGAGGTAGCGTCATGTACCAGTCCCATGCTTCTCCAGTCAAGCAAGTGGTGAAGACTCGGCACATGATGGCATCGGTGGCTCCTAGGAGGCGAAGTCGCTCAAGGAACCCGTACACGAAGTTGTGTGCATCCTGTGTGTCTCCGCTACCCCAGAAGCTGGGAAGGGTTGTCGGATATTTGAAATCCGTCATTGACTGACGGTAGATGTCTCTGGACAGAGGGCCATCCTCGATTCCCATAGGTCGAGAGTAGGTGCCAGTCTTCTGGGACTCTAGCTCGGCCAGTTTAGCCGCAAGCCCGGTTTGGATCAGCTCTTCAACCTGAGCCTTGTTGATACCTCGGGTAGGGGTAGGTGACTGCCGGTTCCTTCTTCGGTCATCGTGGCGAGTTCTATCCCGACCTCGGGGTGGACTCCGATCACGTTCCCTACGGGAGCGAGATTGTTCTCGACGAGATGGTCTGGGCCCTCTGTCATGATAGGCTGATTCTCGCTCGCTGTTAGGGTGGACTTCGGGACCTTCGGCATGTGGTCCCCCAGCGGGATGAGGTCCCTTATTCTCACCCTGACCTTTCGGGCGTCTTCCTACATCAGGGGGTATCCCCGTTGGCAGAACGTTCTGGTCCCTGCGTTCGGATTGGACCTGTTGTTCTGGCAATGAGGGGGTATCTGTCTCGTTACCAGTTCGGACCTGAACAAATCGAGAGTCCAGGTTCCTTGGCGAAACGTTCGCCGGTCGACTGTGGACACGATTTGCTGATGTAGGTTGGGGTGCAGGTGCAGCGGGAGGTACGGTCTGGTGTGTAGGTCTCGGTGGTACTTGTTGTGAATACGGTGTTGGACCTGTCATGGGGTACATCCCGTGAGCGCCTCCCGGGCCCCACTGACCAGATGGTGCGACATAAGGGTACTGGGGACCCGTTGGGGTGTATGGTGTGTAAGCAGTAGCGCCGTAGTGGTACAACGGCGTTTGCTGAGGGTAATACGGTATGTAGGGTATCTGATAGGTACCAGCTACCGGATTGTGATAGGTACCAGTTACCTGATTGTGATAGGTACCAGTTACCTGATTGTGCTCGGTGTAGAGTGGTCTGGTTGTGTTCCCTTCAGTGAACGAAGGTCGAGTAGCAACATCGGGGCCTGTGTGACGAGGTTGAGCGGGTTGGGGACCATGAGGTCGCACTATTGAGCTGCTAGGCCTCGCCCCTGGAGGTTGGCTGTGGGAGGGATTTGTTGTTGGTGGCGTCACCACGGGAGGTGGTGTGATTGTTACTCCTGGCGGGATCGTCACCCCCGGTGGGAGCGGGGTCGATGTGGTCGGATGAGCCATCTAATTCTTTGAGTGAGCTAGGCGTGGCCCCACGGTGGTTGATACGTCCTATCTCGTGAGATGAGGCCGTATGGAAATCTGGGCTAAGCTGGAATCGCCCTGCCAAGGGATGGCAGGCCGGGGTGTAGGTAGAGTTTAGAACTCGGGGTGGTTTGTGAGAGATTCGGACTCTAACCTGTATGATCTCTCTCTTATAGTGGGAATTGCGTCCCCTGTTTCATGGGGCTTATTGCCTTATATAGTCCAGCCATAACGGCCATCTCGGGCGTTTATGGGGAACGTGGGCAGTTATGTCGACCGTTACTGGGTCGTGGGTATTAAGCCAGCCGTTTCCGGGATGTGGGCATTAAGCTACCCGTTTCCACGGCTATCCCTTATGTCGGTTGGCATTAACCTATATTCGGGCCATATGCTTTTGAGGCCTCTGAGTTGGGCCCCGGTTTAGTGAATCTTTGGGCTTTTTCATATGACGTCGGGTTGGCCTTGTAAAGGTCCGAATCCCAGTCTTTCATGGCCCAGTTTAGAACAAGTAAAAGGGCCTGTGGAACATGGCCCTATCACTTTCTTTATTAAAACGTGTATATCTTCATATTACCCTCTGTAAACCCTGGCTACTGGCACCAAATGTAAACCTTAAGTTTATATATGAAATCATTATGGGATCGAGGCTCAGGAAGAAGGATATGTCTACCCAGTATGGATTTGTGTAATATATGCTCAATATGGATTTGTATAATGTTTCAATTTAAATTTTATAATACTCAATATGGATTTGTATAATTTTGTATAATTTAGTGTACATTAATTTTTTGTTTACCCTTATTAATTGACCGTTTTGTATGCCATCCACCGATTTTGTGTTTCAAATATAAAGCATGTTCTTGTAATTAAATAAAATATAGAGAATTTAGTAATTTTTTGTGCTATAATTGTAAATAAGGAGATGAATTTATGAATTTTGTAATTGCTGAACATGGATTTGTAATGCTAAATATGAATTTTGTAATGCTAAGTATAATTTTTGTGCTGTAATTGGAAAACTGGATGTCAAATTATCTGAAAAACTGGGGGTAAACTCAATATTGAATTTTGTAGCAAACTGGCTAGCAAAACTGGAGGCTAGCCCAGAAAAAAATTGTTAATTTGAAAAATATATAACATACACGGATATTTTACTTAAAACCGTGTCCAAATAGTAATTGTACACGGATAGTAGTTGAATATACGTGTACGAATAGCTTCAAGGAATTTTTTTTTTTTAAATCCGTGTGTAGAAGACTAGCCCAGAAATAAAAAAAAACCCAAAAAAATATATAGGACACGAAAACTTTAATTCTATTCATCAATGAACTATAAATTTCCATAATAATTTTCAGCATCCCTAAACAATGGGATTTGCTGCCCGAAAGCAAAATTAAAAGATAACCTAAACGAAATTAGCTAGCATATACACGGTTCTTAAGTACAAATAGCCGTGTATGATTTGTTAGAGAGCTACACGGATTTCTTAACGAAAGATCCGTGTAGAAAGTAATGTAATACGGTTGTTTCTTGAAAATCCGTGTTAAAAACGCATTCTCCTATCTCACATAACCCGGATTTTTATAAATTTCATAGAAAAGTCTAGCATTATAAACACGGTTCTTAAATACAAATAGCCGTGTATGATTTGTGAGAGAGCTACACGGATTTATTAACGTAAGATCCGTGTAGAAAAGTCTTTGTAGGGTTTTGGTATAAAAGGCCTTCTCCTTCCAGCGCCGTTTTTTTTTTCAAGTAATTAATACTGTCTCGGAAGGGCTGGCTCAAGGAAAAAAGGGCGATTCAGAAATCGCCTAAGGCGAAAACCACCATTAAAACCCTCTCCCTGGAAACATGAAGGCGACTACGGAGGCGACTCAAACTCTCCCACCACAGGGCGGATGGCAGCTGGTCACTCGACGCAAACGCTACCCGGATAACTGGCGCACACCCGCAAATGACGCGATAGACAAGGTCCTCCCATACAGGCCCTACAAGAAGTCCTATGCGCAGGCCCTCCTCACTAACTCCTCCAGCTCTGGCTCTAGCCGGGGATCAATGGCATCCTCACGCCGCTCTTCACCAAACAGCTCACACCGCTCCTCACCTGCTAACTCGCGTCCACCCTCACCGAACACACCTGTCACTCCGAAGTTCTATCCCTCACCACACAGCCCGACTACTCTTCGCTTCCCGCCCCTACCTATTTACCCCGAATGGTGGAACCGATGTTTCAACTGTTGTCGCTTGGGCCACACCTCACTCAAATGCCGTAACCCGAAGGTCTGCGGTAAGTGTTGGTCAAGCGGTCACGTAGCTAGCCGTTGCAGTGCAACCCCGCTGAACCCGCAGGCTACTCCGTTTGCCCCAGTAGACCCGGAACCTGCACGCCAGACGTCTGAACCCTCATTTGACGACCTGCTGCAGGGTACTCATGAACCCCCACGCCGATCATGCCAGATAACCGACCAGAAAAAATCATCTCCTTCCATCACCGGGATCTGCACTTTTTTCAGGAAATTGACAAACTACAGCGAGCGGTTATCTTGAACGGGGAAAATGCATGCCGCGCCTTAGAAGTCCATCAAGTAGCCTCCTTGGCAGTTGACACGGGTCTTGTCCGTGAGCCTGAGATTCGGGTGGCCATGCTCACCCCGGACCGGTTCCTCATCCACCTTCCCCGCGGCTTGGCGGTGGACACGTTCATTAAGAAAACACCCAACTACCTGTGGGACGAGGGCTTCACCTTCCAGCAGTGGTCACAAACCCACAACACCAATGTCTGCATGCCGCGGTTCAAAGCTCTGGTAGACCTAGTTGGGGTGCCGCCCCACCTGATGAGAGAACTCGAGATTATCAAGGCAGTCTCAAAGTTTGGCCTGTTTCTTGGCACTGTGACGCCCGAGCATGACACTGACCTCTCAGCATGGCGTGTCGCGATTGCTTCGGACGACCTCGCTCGTATTCCACAATCCATTGGCATGGTCTGTGGGGGATTGGAGCACCCAGTGCAGGTTAAGCCAGTATCTTGGCAACGAGGTGATATCTATACCATGGCCGACTTCCCCACACCACCACCGGTTTATACTAGACCACCTACCCCGCCACCACATCGACCGATCTCACCGGACACATATTTGGAATCCCTACCGGCATGGTCTCACGATGATGACTTAGTATCATGCTCCAAAAGAATGTTGCGTACAATGTGTGAAGGCCTTTGCCCGACCAGTATTCCCCCGGAGATCACGGCGGCCCTAGCCGAACCTGCCACCAAGGCACAGCTGCCGCTCGACATCCTTAGGGCACTGTTGGATGGAGAAGAGAACCAGGGATCGCCTGTGCACCACTCCCCTGGACGGACCTCGGGTGTGGTGAGTTACCCTTTAGCACACCATGTACGTGCAACAGCATTGGCTACACATGAGCCGTCTGATTCAATCCCTCTTATCCCCCCAACGGTCACAACTCCCAACAGCAATTTGCTTGGGGAGACCCACATATCTCGCGCACGACATCCGACGCTACCTAACCCTTCTGGAAACCCTGAGCCTCTGTCAGTACTAGGTACGGGAAAAGACTTGCCAAATACGGAAAAAGACAAAGTTACGCAAGACCTTGCCAACTCAACTGTCCCACCCCAACCCTCGAAGGATATTGCGGGTCATTCGGCTCCACACGCCAACCCGCCCCAGCAGGCGAACGATCTCCCGCTGCAGCACCAGATCCGGAATCCAGGTAAACCGGTTCCTCCGGTAACCAGGAACATTTTCAGAGCCCCCCCTATCAGCACGTCGAGACATAACAGGTTTCGAGGCATGGTAGGCAGGGGTAGGGGGAGGCAGAGCTCAACAGTGACTTGTCCGTTAAGAACAAGAGCATCAGTGGGTCATAGTGGCAACGTGTGGCGACTTGCTGAAGCGGGGGCCTCACTTCGACCGCCACAGAAGACCCTGGGGGTCCCTTCCACGCCGCTACAAGACAATGAGCCTCTGGGGATGCCAGATGTTGCACAGCCTAAAGTCAAAGATAAGGGTAAGGCTATAGCTACTGGCAGTGACACAGCTATGGAAGGTATGCATGACTCATTGGGCCAAGACCTGGGCCAGCACCAAAATAAAAGAAAACCCTCTAACAGCTTGGATATCCCCTCACGGCCCATTGAGCTCACCAAAAGGCCGATACAGCAACCTGCACGCTCGGCCTCGCTAAAAGAACAGGAAGCCCATTTAATCCTGAGCCCTGAGGGCTTTTATGAGGCGCATATCAGTCCAGCCCTTGGACAGGAAATAGCCACCAAGTGTGGAGTAACTACAGAGGACGTGCTCACAACATTACGTGAAGATAATGCAGAAAGGAGCCAAACACCTGCATCAGAACCTGCGACATTCACTGATCCTGAACTAGCAGAACTCAACCGGCGCTTTGACCCGGACACTGACGACGACCTGGGGTCGGATGAAGACTAAACCGCTGCTCCCGAGCACCTACCAAAGATTGCATTGTTGCTATTTTATTTTCATGAATTATGCAAAAACAAAAATTCTATCTTGGAACTGTCGGGGATTAGGAGATGCGGATAAATGTAGAGTAGTTAGTGATGTAATCCGGAAATCGAGATGTGATGTTGTATTGCTACAAGAAACTAAACTTAACGAGGTTATTTTAAAGTATGTCTTGAAGTTTCTGCCTTCTTTTTTTAATCCAGAGTGTGCATATAACCAGGCACAAGGGACCAAGGGTGGAATACTAATTGCATGGAAACGCTCATTTCACTTGATGGCCAGCTTCTCAACCCCCCACACGCTCACGGTTGTACTTAAACATGTCAAAACTGGAAATGAATCGACAATCACCAATGTCTATGGGCCGAATGCACATGATGAGAAACCTCGATTTATTGACGAATTATCGGTCATTAGCAACATGGTCCAACAACCGTGGCTATTAGCGGGAGATTTCAACCTGGTTCGATGGATGATAGACCGCTCCGGGGATCTACACGGCTTTCAGCTAATGGATCTTTTTAACGACTTTATTCGTGATGCCGGGTTAGTGGACGTGCCACTCAACAACCGGCTTTTTACCTGGTCTAACAAGAGACCCGAACCTTCCTTCTCTAAGATAGACCGGGTTCTCTTGTCTTCGGTATGGCAAATCAAGTATCCCGTCATCGTCTTGGATGCCCTTGAGATGGTGGTATCTGACCACGTCCCGCTCCTCTTGACATGCAAAAAACCGGCAACATGCCCCAAACAGTTTAAGCTTGACACATTCTGGTTCAAGTACGATATGCCAAAGGTAATGGTACAGAGACTCTGGCAAGATAGCACGCGAGAGATACAGCCCCAAAATCTCTTGCATACCTTTCACAACAACACAAAACTATTACAGCATGCATTATCCATATGGCATAGGCAAGAATTCAACCACATGGACACACAGCTGACATTTTGCAAGAGTTCGGTTTTGTTCCTTGACAGGATTGAAGAGCGCAGGGTGCTGCAGCCACATGAGTTCAAATTGCGGTGTAGGATCAAGGAACGGGCTTTTCAACTGGCAAGCAACGTGGAGGAAAGATGGCGTCAAAGGGCCCGCTGCAAATGGCTCAGTCAAGGCGACCGCAACACTCGGTACTTCCACGCCCATGCCTCTTCGCGAAAACACATAAACACGGTACTGGCGCTCAATCATGAAGGAAACCGGGTCAATGACATGTGCCGGATAAAGGAACTGTTCTTCGAGCACATGCAACACACGCTCGGCACATCACATCAAGTAATGCATTTCGACCCTAGGCCGCTATATCCTACTAATCCTGACCTTCAACACCTAGCAGTACCCATTACAGAAGAGGAAATAGCGGCTGCGGTTCGAGGGTTGGCTGGGAACAAAGCGTCGGGCCCCGATGGGGTCCCAACCGAGTTCCTACATGCATACTGGCCAGAATTACAACCACAGGTGTCGGCTATAGTTAAAGGGTTCTTTGATATGCGCTTAGACTTGGGTGAATTTAATATTGCAAATATAATCATGATCCCTAAGGTTGAAGGCCCGGCCACGGTGGGGGACTTCCGGCCCATTAGCGTGATCAACTTGCTGCCTAAACTAATTTCCAAAATCATGGCTAACCGGCTGCGGGGGGTCCTACCGAATTTAATCTCCACATACCAAACTGCATTCATCCGGGGCCGGCAGATAACGGACAATTTTGTCGCAACTCGCGAAATGCTACACCACATAGCAGCTTCTAAAAACAAGGCGGTATTTCTCAAACTTGATTTCGCGAAGGCCTTCGATACCGTTGAATGGGAGTTCCTTATCACCGTTCTGAGAGCTCGCGGCTTCCCTTCTACGTGGATTGCATGGGTGACTGCATTGCTTCGCACATCACATTCCCGGGTTATAGTCAACGGGGAGGCAACCGAACCTTTCATACATAGCCGGGGACTCAGACAGGGGGACCCGTTGTCCCCGATGCTGTTCAACATTGCTGCGGATGTACTACAGCAAATGGTCCAATCCCTAAACCTAAGCCTACCAGCCCGCATGACAAGGAAAATTAGGGAAGCGATCGTTGCCATGCAATATGCGGACGATACAGCCGTCATAGCATCGGCAGACGTCACCACCCTCGTCTCCCTCAAAATAATCATTCGCTTATTTGCATCCGTTTCCGGACTCCGGGTCAACTTCCGCAAGAGCAGCTTTGTGCCACTCAACACCCAACATTCAGAAAATGATTGGATACAGCAGATTTTGGGATGTCCGTGCACGGAATTCCCAACAACTTATTTGGGCATGCCGCTGACTATTCGAAAACCGACGCGAGAAATGTTCTTACCACTCATAGAAAAATTTGAAAAGAGACTAAGCGGCTGGAAAGGGAAAATTCTTTCTCGAGGGGGCCGGTTAGAGCTGGTCCGATCCGTGCTGTCTGCGATACCTATCTACCACATGACATGCTTTCGCTTACCACAGTGGGTCATCGCAAGAATAGATCGCATCAGACGCGGATTCTTGTGGGGCAGAGGAGACAACTCAGGGGCAGGATTATCACTGACAAATTGGGCTACGGTTTGCTTACCGAGAGACTTTGGTGGCCTCGGAGTATCCAACCTCAACATTGCAAATGTCTCACTACTATTGAGATGGTGGTGGAAGGCCTACCACGCGACACCATCCTTGTGGTCTGTCACAATTCACAAGTTGAAGGCCAAAGGACCAACCAATGGCGGCCCCAGGATGTGGATTCAGGCCGGCTCTTACTTCTGGTCCCAGCTTCAACGGCTCAGACCCCTATTTACTTGGTCTACTTCCTGGAATATAGGAGATGGCCGATCCATCTCCTACTGGTTTGACTCGTGGCAGGGCTTGCCAAGAGCAGTTTCGAGCATACCAACCGCACGTAAGCCTTCAATCTCGTTGCTTGAGGCGTGGCAGGACATAGGGAGCGTGAACCCGGATGAACATCAACTCTCCCCCCCCATACTGATGCCGGGCACGGACGACCAAATAATCTGGAGATGGACTTCTACTGCCCTCTACTCCTCAAGATCAATCTACAAAATCATGGGAGAGGGGGGCCTTGTCAGATACCACTTCCGAATCATTTGGAAGCTCAAAATCCCCCCCACTGTTAAAATCTTTCTCTACATGGTTCTTCATGGGAAGATTTTCACCAAGGATGTCCTTCGCCGTAGGGGCATGCAGCTACAGGTACAGTGTCAGATGTGTGAGGACTGTCCGGTAGAGTCCATTCTTCACCTACTGTATTTGTGCCCCTATGCCGTTAATGTTTGGTTCGAAATGTCCCGGCTACTAGGATACCGAATCATGGCCCCTGCTATGACCGTCCAGGGCGTCTGGGAAGCCTCCTGGAACTTGGTTAGGGTGCGGGGTAGCATGCCTAGGCGCAAATGGCTAGTGATATTTGGATGTGTCACCTGGGCAATTTGGAAACAACGCAACGGGGTCGTATTCGGTGATACACGGCTCCCGGCTGGACGCCTGGCGGGCAGATGCGCAACCGACGTGAGATTATGGCTAAAATATTGTTAGGGGGGTGGGGGTTACGGCTGCGGAGGATCTCATTCCACTTCGGCCCCTTGTTGTTTTTCTGTTTTGCTTTATATTACTCTCCCGTGTAGGGCACTGTGTACGTGCGCTGTTGCACTGTTTGGCACCGCCTTAACGCTGTAATGAACCAATTTAATATATTCCAACACTTTTCAGCCACTGACAAGGCTTCAAAAAAAAAATACTGTCTCTCTCTCTGTATTGAATGCGCTGATCCGATTTCTGCAAAGGCCAGCAGCTGGTATTATCTGAGATCTTTGAAGTTTGTATTTTCTCCTCTCTATCTTTCTAAGGTTAGTGTGTGTGTGTGTATATATATATATTCCTTTTCTTCCTCTAATTTTATGTTACTAAGGTTAGTGTACTTATTTAGATCATGTGTAAGTAGTGTACTGTTGTCCAATAACCGACCCCTACTGATGCTTTTAGGTCCTTGCCCGTCCAAAATTAATCCAATAGGGAATAATTTTGGATAGTCCCTGTTTTGGGACTGCTCTTTGAATATTGGGTCTCATTTAGGATGTGAACACATATTAGCGGGATTTAATTAGTAATTGAGGAAAGTTCGATGGTATTTTCCCTTAACGCTCCTACGAGTATGTGGTTTTTACGCATACTTGGGGAGTTAAGGGGAAATGCTGCCGAATTTTTCTCAAATACTAATTAAATCTCGCTAATATGTGTTCACATATGGGACCTAATATTCAAAGTGTGGGTTAGGATTGTAAACCGGCCCTTTGTAAGCCTAGAATTTGGTACCAATTTACATGTTAACCATTATTAATTGAAATCATTTTTTTAATTTAATTTGCAGATGGATCGAAGTTGGATGTATGAATTGCGATGTGATAGTGAAGAATATTTGGGTCGCGTTGATGAGTTCATAAAATTCGCTGAGAGGTATAGAGTGAAGATGAAGGAAGCCGACATTTTGTGTCCTTGTAGAGATTATAAATTTTTTTTAAGATTTGGGGACTCCGAAGAAATTAGAGCTCATCTGATTTGTCGTGGATTTAAGAAAAGATATACATGTTGGTTCATGCATGGTGAGGAATTTAGGGAAAGTAGTTGTACCAATAAGAATTCTAACCGTTGTGAAGAGAGCGATGAGAATGTAGAAATTTTAGATAATTTTGAATTGATTTCAGCGATGATGATTTGAATGTCGAAAATTTTGATAATGTCGAAAATTTTGATCATGTTTTATTGACACATATGATTCTTGTTGCAATTCGGGGGGTTTTACCAAAGCCCGTTCGTCAAACCATTACGAAGCTTTGTTTTTTCTTCAATACAATAAATTCCAAAGTGATAGACCCTCTAATACTGGACTCTTTGGAGGTGGAAGTCGTCGCTACTCTTTGCCAACTTGAGATGTATTTTCCGCCATCTTTTTTCGATGTTATGGTTCACCTTGTTGTTCATCTAGTGAGAGAAATCAAGATCTGTGGTCCTGTGTTCATGCGGTATATGTATCCATTCGAGAGATACATGAGAATTTTGAAAAAATACGTAAGGAACCGACATCGACCCGAAGGTAGCATTGTAGAAGGATATTCCACGGAAGAGGTGATTGATTTTTGCACCAACTACATGACCGGTGTCTGTCCTATTGGCGTTCCAAAGTCTCGATATGAGGGAAGGCTCCAGGGAGTCGGGACAATTGGGTTGAAAGCCGTAGTTGCTCATAGAGATGAACTATGCATTTTTTGGTACTACAGCACATGACAGATGTTGCTCCCTATATAGATGAGCACATGGCAATCCTTCAACAAGAGTACTACACGAGAAGTCAGAAGTGGCTCACCAACGAGCATAATCGTTCATTTGTAGGATGGCTGAGAGAAATAGTGCAGTCACACCCCGATATGAGGCCCGTAAATGAAATTATTCGACTGTTGGGCGAAGGACCCCGAATTGTTGTTAGAACATTCCAAGAATACGAAATTAACGGATATACATTTTACACTAAATCCCAAAGTGATAAGAGCACGATGCAAAATAGTGGGGTGATGTTGGTGGCGACGTCTCAAGAATTCAGTAGATCCGGAGATTCCCGGCCGGTTTTTGCATCAAAGTCGTATTATGGCGTTATTGAGAAAATTTGGGAGCTCATTTACAGTCCTGACCTCAGCATTCCCTTGTTTCGGTGTCAATGGGTCGAAGACCGGGGTTTTAAAGCTGAAAACGACGGGTTCACACTCGTTGATTTTAATAAAGTTGGGTATGTTGATGATCCGTTTATACTCGCCAAGCAAGCAACCCAAGTCTTTTAGTCACTGACCCGAGTGATAATAGGTGGAGCATCGTCCTATCTGGGAAAAGAAGAATTGTTGGGGTAGAAAACGTCGTCGACGAAGAAGAGTATGACCAGTTCGACGAAATACCTCCATTTTGTACCGACGTGCAAACTGAGGTAGCCTCAATTGAAGAACAAGACGAAGCAAACTATTTGCGATCCGACCACAATGAAGGAATATGGGCCGAATGTAATGTGAAATTAGCGAAAAAAAAGAGAAAAAGGAAAAAAAGAGAGATGTATAATATTTATTTTGTTTAGAAAATAACTTTTTAATTATCTTGTTTGGAAACAACTTTTAAATAATATTCTAGTTAAAATATTTCTATTTCAAAACAACATAAAGGTTTTTACATATTAGTTCACATATTAAATATTAGTAAAATAATATTTCCAGTTAATATATTTCTATTAGGATTTGAAAATTAGTTGAAATATTACATTTCAGTAAAAAAATATTGGCGTTTCAAACATTTCGAGTTCAAATAATACGTAAACTTATTTATTGTCACTAACAAATAATATAAAAAATAACAAGTTAAACCACGCAATGTTGTCAATTACTTCACACACGGCCTTTTATTTAATAATACGTGAGGAGAATAGTAACGTACACGGATTATTAACTAAAATCCACACAAAATGAGGAGAGCTACACGGCTTTTTAATGAAGGTCCGTGTAGAAAGGTAATCACACACGGATGCTAGAGTAAACGTCCGTGTGTAAAGAGTTTAGGGTTTCATGGGGATGGGACACGAATTGTTAAAGGTAAAATCAGTGTAGATTAATGGAAAATTTTGGTATAAAAGGCAATCTCCTCCCGGCGCCGTTTTGATCAAGTAATTCTGATCAAAATAAATGAAGAATTACTTGGAAAATAACTTTGTGCTATTCAGATATGGGAAATTGCAATCCTCCAAAAAATACGTGTATAATCCGACCATGTGGACGAGGTGATAAATGTCCTAACTGCGGGAAGAATGGTCTCAAGACTCACATAATTCAGTGGGAGGATGTACCCCCGCCACCTGTGGTGGAAGTCTCTTCTCATTCAGAATCCGAATCCGATCCTGAGTCTTATGAAGGTGATTCAGATTCCGGTCCTGATGATCCTTACGGTCCACACGGTCAGTTTGATGATCCCAAAGTTTGGTTAAAGTTGAGAAGAAGCAAGAGAGTATGGGAAAATGTAAACAAGAAAGGAGGCAAGCGAGCAAGATATTTCCCTGAAAAGAGAAAAGGGGAGACAATTAGTGAGAAAGAATAGTTTTTTAATTAGGGATAGAGACTTATATTGTTATATATTTTATGTTTTTGTTTTGGTATTAAGTGATGTATCCAGTAACTATTCCTATGTTATTAATATATGAAGTTTTTTATTTTTTATTCTCTTGAACTCTATTTTATTTAACATTTTTTGTGCTATTCACATTTTTGAACATTTACACTTTCCAAATTTGAATTTATGATGCATGTAAATAAGTTAAACAAAGCTTGTCTTAAAAATTTATCAAACTTGGAAAAGTCCATTTGAGGACAGACAAGTATTAGTATTTGGTTTTAAATAAGGCATTTCAAATATCAAATATTAATAAAAAATATTTATATTTCAAATGTTTCTAGGTCAAATATCAAATATTAGTTCAAAATAATACATATAATATTCATTATCACTTCAAATAATATAAAAAGTAAGAAGTAAACTCACTTAATATTTTTAATTACTGTCTGCACGGACTTTTTTTTAATAATACATGTAGAAGGGTCTTTCTACACGGACGTTCAACGTAAAAGTCCGTGTAGCTCTCCTTCATTCTACACGGTTGTTAGGTTAATATCCGTGTAGAAAGAGGGTTACAATATAATAAATGACTTGGCTCGCGCCGCTTCGAGTCCTTTGCCAATTTCACCTATCTATTTCTCGAAGGCCGAGTACCCTCGTTGCGATTTCTCCAAATGCTCAACCTTCCTCTCCAACTCAGATTGAAGAACTTCTCCCGGGAGGCTGCATGTGCCTGTTCTGCCTTCAGAGGAGGGAGAAATCTGAGTTAGGAGAGGAAGGTCGAGCATTTGGAGAAATCACTTGCTGTGGAGTTGTATTTCTAAAAAGAAAATGATCCCTATGAAGGTTTGGTACAGGAACTCAATGCTCAATTGCAGGTTTTCAAATATCTCGGATGCAAGTTGCAAAGAGTTTAGGGTTTAGATCTCTAGAAGGGTGCTACACGGTCTTTTAAATAAAAGTCCGTGTAGAAAGGGTAAGAGACACGGATGTTAAAATTAAAAAGGGGAGGCAATTAGTGAGAAAGAATAGTTTTTTAATTAGGGATAGATACTTATGTTTGTTATATATTTTATGTTTTTGTTTTGGTATTAAGTGATGATGTATCCAGTAACTATCCCTATGTTGAAATTAATATATGAAGTATTTTTATTTTTTGTGCTCTTGAACTCTATATTATTTAATTTCCAGTTACAAATTAAAACTTGAGAGTAGATCCGATGAGCATCGGACCTACTCTGCTTACGATGGGCTTAATCACCATCTATTTGCTTTAAAGGTCGTGCGGAATAATTTAAAATTCGTTCGTATCTGTTTCAGTTTCCTTGCGCACATATCTTAAATTAGATCGGACGGTCATCATCGTTGAACATAAAAGTAGGTCCGGTGGGCATCAGACCTACTCCCTTCTCTTTAACTGAACATCTGTGTAGAAATGCAAAGCGAGCTACACAGACGTTTAATTAAAAGTCTGTGTAGAAAGGTATCGTACACGGATATTTAATTAAAAATCCGTGTAAAAAAGGTGAGGGAAAGTGAGGCGGGGAAAAGCCAACCTAGGCGAAAATTTTTGTAAAATTTGTTTTGAATTTTTGGGACTCCCATCAGGGAGCTAAAGGAGGGAAATTCGAAAAAATTTATCCACAGAGAGGAGGGATAGAAGGGCTTTCATAAACTCAAAGGTGACGTAATATCTGTGGTTATATCCGACCGTCTAATCATTATGATGCACAAATATTAAAGGATCTTGTGCATCATCTAGAACCAGATCTAAACAGAAATATTATGTTACCTCAGAGAGTGCAGAAAATCTACCCACCACCTCTTAAATGAAGACATCAGGACCGTTCTTCGTTTATCGGACGGTCAACAAAGCTTGATATTTACTAATCACCTAATACATGTACAACAGTACATACGAAAATAATTCAAAAAATATATTTTTATTTTTTTTACATCTTATATGGCCAAATAATACTTATACATATTATTTTTATAAACTTTCATCATTGTATGTCCCTTTAAATTGTAAAAATATTTTTGGACCGTTTATTTTCAAGCGAAAAATCAACGGTCGATCTGCAACGAAATCATTCCATATCTGTTTTAAATGATCAAGGGAGAACATTGAATGTAACCAACATAAAAGTTTGGAAAATTTATTATGTATGAGGTTGATCCAGCACGAAGTGTTTGTGGCCATACGATACTTCAATCTTCAATGAACTAGATAGATGGGTAAATAAAAATAATTTTTGATCAACTTTCACGGAAGACAATAATGCAATGCTCTTTGATTTGAACGGTCCCGATCAATCAACGGACTAACTATTTTTGTGCGTCTTCACAATCTCACAAGGCAAGAGTTTATGTTTCATGAAACATAAACTCTTGCCTTGTGAGATTGTGAAGACGCACAAAAATAGTTAGTCCGTTGATTGATCGGGACCGTTCAAATCAAAGATTACAACCTTTAATCAAGTGTAGCAAATTTTGATGGAATTTTATCTTTATTTACCCATCCATCAAGCTGTATTATCTGAGATCTTTGAATTTTAACTTGTATTATCACAAAAATCACTCTAAAAAACCGGGAGGAGCTTGGGTTCGATGCCCATCGAACCTACTTTCATGTTCAACGATGATGACTGTCCGATGTAATTTAAGATATACGCGCACGGAAACTGAAACAGATACGAACGAATATTAATATGTTCGGCACAACTTTTAAAGCAAATAGACGGTGATTAAACCCATCGCAAGCAAATACGAACGAATCAGATAAACTTTTTTTCAACGATGATGACCTACTTTTAATTTGTTATGTACGAGAGCAGCTTGTGTCCGATGCCCATTGGACCCAAAGTGAGTTCGATGGGCTCTACGACCGTCCGATCTATCTCAAGATCCGTGCGCACGTAAATTACAGATGTTGCGAAAGTTCTGGCGGGAATCAATCGTTATGTACGTATTTTTTTTGGGAGCAGCTTGGGTCCGATGCCCATCGGACTCAAAGTGGGTTTATGCCAGAACTTTCGCGCCCAGCAGCTTGGGTCCGATGCCCATCTGTTTTACGATTGATTCCCGCCAGAACTTTCGTGCCATCTTTAATTTACGTGCGCACAGATCTTGAGATAGATCGGACGGTGGTAGAGCCCATCGAACTCACTTTGGGTCCAATGGGCATCGGACACAAGCTGCTCTTGTACATAACATATTAAAAGTAGGTCATCATCGTTGAAAAAAAGTTTATTTGATTCGTTCGTATTTGCTTGCGATGGGTTTAATCACCGTCTATTTGCTTTAAAATTCATGCAGAATCGTTTAAAATTCGATCGTATCTGTTTCAGTTTCCGTGCGCGCATATCTTAAATTACATCGGACAGTCATCATCGTTGAACATGAAAGTAGGTCCGATGGGCATCGGACCTACTCCGTTCTCTCTAATTGAACATCCGTGTAGAAATGCTATGCGAGCTAGACGGACCTTTAATTAAACGTCCGTATAGAAAGGTATTCTTACACGGACGTTTAATTAAACATCCGTGTAAAAAGGTTTTTAATTTGCAATTCCCGGAAATTATTCTATGTTAAAGCTAGCTTTTGTAATTATTTTGTAAAGACCCCATAAATTATTTATTCTTCATATCAGGTAAGTGTTAATTTATGTTTTCAAATCAGATTATTTAGACAGCATTAAGTGTTTATATATTGTTGCATGTTGTTGTTTTGTGCTGCTAATTCATATCTATAAAAGTATTTATTTAGATAGCATGAAGTATTTAACAAAAAAGAAACTGTGTAAAAAAAAATTGTTGATTAAAGAACAAAATATATTACATAAAATAGGATCCCCATACATCGTACCAAAAGAAAGGATCCTCATACATGTACCACAAATTTAAAGAAAAACTACAAAATAACTACAAAGCAAACAAAAAAAAAAAACTTAATTAAACTAGTTAGATGGTGGTGGCTGCCTTGGCCTTCTAATCCAAGGGAAGAATGGTCTGGCTGGATTGCCCCAACTTATGTAGGGCTTTGGTGGTGGGTGCCCCCTTGGGCTTCGCCGTGGCACACTTGAGGGGGCCATGGCCATGTCACATTTGAGGGGGGCGGTGGCACGGTCATTTGAACATTCCAAATCTCAATCGGGGTTTCTCATATTATATAGAATTTTGAAGAGTCGTTTCGTCTTCTCTTTATAAATAATAAAAAGGAAACTTTTCGAATTCCGTCGTGGAATTGTTCAAATTAAACAAAACTTAAATAAATAATCTGATTTTTATACTTTTATCACGGACGTTTAATTACATGTCCGTGTATAATTGTAAATGACACGGACGTTTAATTAAACGGCCGTGTCGAAAGGTATTCGTGCACGAGTGTCATTGCAATGTTCGAAAAGGTATAGACACGGATGTTAAAATTAAGTCCGCGTCGAAAGAGTCTTTCTACATAGACTTTCGCATTAAAGTCCGTGTAGCTCTCCCTCATTCTACACGGTTGTTAAGTTAATATCTGTGTAGAGGGTCTTTCTACACGGATATTTGATAAAATGTCGGTGTAGATCTTCTACTTCCTCTCTACACGAAGTTTAGATCAAATGTCCGTGTATAAAGGTGTTCCAACACAAATGAATTAAGTGAATTGTCCGTGTAGAACTAGGGTTACAATACATATTACGCGCCTCCTCTTCCAAATTTTTCATAACTTAGCTCGCGCCTTCAATTCTTTTCCAAACATTTCGAAACTTAGCTTGCGTCGCTTCGAGTCCTTCTTCCCCACCTCACCTCGATTTCATCGCCTCTCCTGTCCAACCAACTCTCCGGTCCGACAACCTACCTCTTCTTTCTCGGGGAAACGCTCAACACCTCCATTGCGAAGAAATTTTGGTATAAAAGTTTTGGTATTTACTGCATGTATTTACTGTATTTACTTTGGTATTTACTGAAAAAGTTATATTTTTTTTTATATAACCATGTCGATTGAGAATGAGCACGTTGATATGATGGAAGAAGGCGAGCACCAAGCTGCTGCCCAATCAGGTTCGGCCAAAAGGAAAAGAGGTCCGACCATGTGCGCGTCCACGTCCGAGGCAAAGCAACTGGACATCGAGTTCAGTAAAAATGGGTGTGCGAAGGGTACAAGACGAGCTGAGTACGGAAATTATGTGTGCAATTTGGTGAAGTAAAAGGCAGACATCCTGGTAGAGAGATGGGATCATTTTTCGAAAGACCAAAAGGAGTGGTGGAACATTGTGAAGGTGAAGTACCTAACCAGTTAATATCTTTTTTTTAATTGTACATGAACTTAAATGCAGTAATTTGGGTGTCAATGCAGGCTCAGTGGAACATCCCGGATGACATCCCGGAGGTGGTAAAGGATAAGACTTTGAAGATAATGAATGAAGCTTGGAAGCAATTCAAAAGCACGCTGAGTACGGATTGGATGGATGAAGGTAAAAGCCCGGTAGGCTACTATCCTTGGCTGACTCAAGAGAAGTGGCAGAAGTTTGTGGAGATGAAGAGTACGGACGAGTTCAAGGTATGTAAATTCAGCAAAATTACCTTTTTTTCCTTTATCGATTTGAATTATGTTGGTAAATGGTGTCCGAAATAGACACCCTGTTGCTGTTGTTCCAATCATATATAAATGTGAAATGGTGTTTATTTTGAATAACTGAATTAATATGAAGTTGAAATGGTGTTCCACTCACAACTTGTAATTTTTTTGTTTGCTTTTTAATTGGTTTGTTTACTTTTTAAAAAATGAAAAATAGTAGCTAGGCTAATTTTTTTACTTGGATGTGTGAAGAAAAAAAGGGAGGAGGGCAGGAGGATCGTTGCAATGAACAAGTATCCGCACAAGTTGGGGTCGGGTGGTTACCAGGGTAAAAGGGAGGAGTGGGCTAAAATACTGGAGTTGAACAAAGACGTTGACTCACCCGTGGTTAGGATCAAAAATCCTAGGGCCCAAAATTGGACGTTGGCAAGGTCTGAGTTAACCACTGACGGGAGGATAGTACTACATCCCACGTTGCGACCCGTGGCTCAGAGAATGGTAAGAGTCGTTCGTTAGAACTATGTGTAATTCAAGCGTGTTAAAAACTTTGTGTACATCACTAATTCTTTTGCTATAACTAATTTTTCTATTCACAGTTGGAGGTGGAGGAGGAGGTCAATTCCGGTGCCCGATCGGTCGAAAGGCAAGATGACTCCTTGTCCATAGCGCTCGGGAATCCAGAACACTCTGGTCGAGTAAGGGGCGTAGGTGCCTACAGGGGCTGGAAAGACGTATTCAATGGACCAAAACCTCGAAGGGAATCTCGTGCGAAAGTGAACAAAGACGAGATAGTTGCACAGATACGCAAGGAGGTGAGCGCCGAGTACGACGCAAAGATGGAGGAGTTGGAATCAAGGTTGCGTGCCGATTTTACAGCTATGGCGCAGCCAGCCGAGCAAGCACCTCCCACCCCGACGGGAGTTCGGCGAAGTAGTCAGGCATCCGGGACGTTCGGATACGATTTGGATCATCTAAAGGTAATCACTACTTGTTCGTATTCTAAAGGCAATTACTACTTGTTGGACAATATTTCAATTTAAAAATAACTACTTGCACGAAACTGCAGGACGCCACAGCATGCGAACTCGTGCTGTGGCTCGGGAGTAAGCCTCTGATTGTTGCTAAGGGCATGGTACATCCAGCAGCCGACAAAGTGCACAATGAGCAGCTACTTCCCGGCCATGCCGCCGTATAGATTGACAATGTAGTGAAGGGATGGGAGCGCGTACCTCTTCCTGTCCAAATAATTGAGAATAGCATGCTCTATGTCGATGATGCCCGGCTGTCATTCGTGCAATGGCCCAAGAATCAGATTATTTTGAATCAGGTAATGCATAAATAGTCAAGTTATTTTGTTACATTCAAAGCACTTCCTTTTCAAATACTTGAAAAAGGTAAAAAAATTCGATACAGACAGTAGGAGATGATGGTAGTCGCACGGAGGGCGTGATGTCATCGGTACGGAGGGACGAAGCAGGGTCAGCAGCTGCTGCCGGAGCAGCAGTTGCTGACCCTCATGCCCAACCAGTAGTTGCTGACCCTACTGCCCAACCAGCAGGCCATGACCCTCCTGCCCAAACATCAGAACCTGACCCTACGGCCGGACCAGTAGTTGCTGACCCTGCTGCCAGAGCAGCAGTTGCTGACCCTCCTGTCCAACCAGCAGGACCTCCACCTCGTCTGCTCACCGAGGAAGAATACAAGCTCCTTCTCGAAAAGGATTTGCGGGATCTCCACGACCGCTTGATGGCGGCACCCAAGGACATGACGGAAGTCGTCATACCTATCCCTCCGGGGATATTTCTACACGATGGCTCGGTTGTACTGCTGCTGTTCACCGACTTCAAGGACTTTCTACATGCCTCGGGGTCCGATAAATGGCTCTCCGTGGGGCACATCACCATTTTCCTCATGTTAGTGACCAAAAATTGTTTATATCATGTGTATAGCACTGAAGAATATATTCTAATGTCATATGATAATTTTTCAGGAGGCTAATCAATAGTACTAACTACAAGGGCAAACAGAACTTGTGTGCTTTTCTGGACCCCAGCGTACTTAGTGCGTCGAACGTGAAAAATGCTCCAAAGGTGGCTATGGATTACCTGTGTGGCGAGATGCTCCAAGTTACTAAGGCGAAGAAGAGATTTCTTCTCTTGCCATACCACCAGATGTTAGTTCTAACCTTGTGATTAAATATATAAATAATTGAAATCACACCATCAAGTCAAGCAAACACGTGTCTCACTATTATATATGCCAAAATATCTGGGTATTGTATGCTAAGATCCTATAATTCTTCTCCTCCCACAGGGGACACTGGTGTTTGATCATCATTGTGCCTTGCCTGAGTGCGGTTTACGTCGTGGATTCTTTGCAGCCCAAAGAAAAGATCGGATTAAGCACGTGCAAAGCAATCTTCCCGTATGTGCAAAAGTAAGCAATAATCTTTCACTATGTTTGATTTTTTCCCAATTATAACAAATTGTGGAATTGCTAATTAGAGTCACTCCATTTTGTAAGGGCTTTTGCTACATACGTTACAAAAGGAGGATTGCGCAGCAAGGACAAGAAAATCGGAAATAGGTTGATTTGGAGGTGGTGGCCGGTGAGCACAACACAATTCTATAATTTCATATTTTGTTCAAAAAATTATTGTCATTCTAACATAGGCCGCTAAATGTAAATTGTAGAGCCCGCAACAGGAGGCGGGTTGGGAATGCGGATATTACATGATGATTTCCATGCTTGACTTTGTCGAAAGAATGCAATTCACATTTCCAGATGTGGTATGTAATTCATATTAATTGTGCCTATATAATAGCAATTGATATTTTCATATTATGCTTACTTATAATTCTCATTTCATTAAATTAGCAATTGATATTTGCGACTGTCTTGCATCTACCTTTTATTGTTACTAACTAATACCAAATTATAATTGTAGTAACCATCAAAGCAAACTGAGTACAGCAAGGAGCAGATCGACTTTGTAAGATGTAGCTGGGCAAGATGGTTTCTATCTGAATATTGTAATGCTGAACATGGATTTGTATAACAATTTAGTGTATATATGAATTTAGCAAGCATAATTTAATGTCAAATTATCTGGAAAACTGGCTAGCAAAACAGAATGGTATATGAATTTTGTAGGAAAACTGGCTAGCAAATTAAACTGGAGGCTAGCCCAGAAATGAAAAAAATCAAGAAAAAAAAATGGGACAATTCTACACGGATATTAAACGAAAGCCCGTGTAGAACGAGTTGAGTGAGCAATGATTATTTTATATTTGTCCGTGTATGATAGTTACGATACCTACACGGATGTGAATTATACGTCCATGTCAAAGAAAACGCTACACGGACTTTAAACAAAAGCCCGTGTATGTGTACAGAGAGCTACACGGATGCTTTTATATAGTCCGTGTATGGTAGTTAAGAGACTTCACGGATATGAAGCTAAACGTCCGTGAAAAAAACACAGTAATTCCACATTGTTGTTAAATAAACAACCGTGTAGAAATGAGTACAGATATTCTTTTATACAGTACGTGTATGATAGTTAAGAAAGATTCACGGATAAGAAGTTAAAAGTTCATGAAGAAAACAATAGTTGACACGGTTATTTAACAAATATCCGTGTAGAGCGTTTTCGGTGTTCTACACTGATTATTTTATATTTGTCCGTGTACGATAGTTATGACAGGACACGGATATGAAATTAAACGTCCGTGTAGATAGAGTAAATCGACACGGTTGTTCTGACCAATGTCCGTGTAGAACGAGTTCGGAGATACAAGGATTATTTTATTTTTTATTGATTTGTTAGGAGAGGGACACGGATATGCAACTAAATGTCCGTGTAGGTAAAGTAACCGACACGGACATTTAGTTGCAATGTCCGTGAATAAAGAGTAGTCATACACGGTCGTTTACGTAATATCCGTTTTACTCGGTTATATAGAGAGCGCCACAGGCAGGTGTATGTTCACGGCTGTTTATTTGGTAATCCGTGTAGAAAGCGTTAGATATACACGGGTAAATATCCGTGTCTATAGAGGGTACCTTTTATACACCCTCGATTCAAACACGGCAGGGAAATCCGTGTAGCTCCTCTGGTAATGTCCGTCTGCAATCTCTTTTTCTGTAGTAGTGCGTATTGGCTGATACGGCCGTATTCAAAGAAGTTAAGACTTAACGGTTATTGGGTTTGAACTTAACAGGCCCAGTTCGGGAGATGCGAACCCGTTAAGAAGAGACGTTTGAAATCCCGCGCGAATCACGTCTCATAACCGTTAACCCTTATTTCGTTCTAACTCCTAAACCCTTCTCTTCCTCTTCCTCTCTACTCTCTTTCCCTCTATCTTCTCTTCTTCACCTCTTCCCTTCTTTGCCCGAAAATCAAGCTTCCCCTCCTTGCCGCCGATCTCCATCGCCAGACTCATCTCCACACACCATTGAAGCCACTTTTGACCTCCTTCTCTGCAACTCAACCCTAATACGGCCTGTATCGGGTCCGTATCTGGCGGCCACTCGACTCTTCTTCTCCAATTTCGGTTTTTCTAAACCCCTTTTTAATTTCAAAGTTTAATTTCATTTTTGCATTTGTTTTAATTTAAACTCTGTTACATTGGTTTAGATAATCAGGTTTTATTTTTACAATCACAAAAAAAAATTAGGTTTCTGTCTAAACCCCGATTTTTACCAGCACAATACGACCCGTATTACCCCAATATGGTCCGTAATAGTTTACCAGAACCAGCCCTTAATCTTTTCAGAAATACCTTTTAATACGGTCCGTATCACCCGATACGGTCCGTAACCAGTCCGGTACTTGGTCAATTTCACCAACCAACCAGTCCGTAACCAGACCGTATTGCCCAATACGGTCCATAACAGAGACCTTTAAATTTTACAAATGGCTCAAAAAATGAAAAATATTTTAGGGGCAGTTACAAGGAGTGCCAGGAAAGCCCTCGGGAGTGCCGGCCCGAGCAATTCACCGCAAGGCTCCTCAAGCCGATTCTCCCGGTCTTCTAGCTCGCAACCACAATCCTCCAACTATTCATCCTCTCATACCAACACCCATGAGTCAGTCAGAGACACACCGGTCTCAGATGCGGACTATAACCCGGAGGAGTTCAACCCTCGGGATTTCGGTCTTGAGGAGGAAGACTCCGATGAACCAATGGAAGAAGCCCGAGCAACCGAGTACCAACCCATCTTCCGACATCCATTAGTCAAAGCCAACTACGAGAAGATGACAATGAGGGAGGTTATATACCACAAGTCTATCGACACAGATACTCTCGAGCGACTAGGGCTCCTTGCGCAAACCGAGCAACTTGCGAACCGCATCCACCTCTGGAGATTCCTCAACCTAATAAATGGAGTTAAAATTTACAAGGTTCTCACGAGGGAGTTCCTTGTGACATTCAGATACGACGAAGACTCCATTACTTTCCAGATGCTCAGCGAGCGCTACACAGTCTCTATGGGTGATTTCTGCGCAATCTTCGACCTCACCAATGATGGCACTTTCGACTCTCCTGATTGCCGAGAGTTCTGGTACAGCATCACAGAAGACAACCAGAATTCGACTCGACCGGCAAGCAGAATCATCCACCCCCAAGTTCGCCTCTTGCAAGTCATCCTCGCCAACTCTATTTTCGCAAGAGGCGAGAGTTCCTCCAAAGTGACACTACTCGAGATATACCTCCTCAAGTGCATGATCGACCCAACACCGGTGCGACCTCACCTCGGTCACCTCCTTTGCAAACAAATCCGTGAGGTCGCCCGTGCTAAGAAGGACGGTGGAAAGATTTCCATCGGATTCGTGGCCACGATCTTGGCCAACCATCTCTCTTTACAGATCGATCACCTCAAAGAGGCAAGTGGGCTCACGCAAATTGACATACCATGCCTCCAAGCCATGAAAATTGTCACCGGCCACTACCCAGGTCCCTACTTCTACAAATCACCGAAGGGAACCCTCCAATTGCCTTTCCGACATCTCAATCTCTGTAGTAGGGCCTCGTGGAAGATGGCACGCCACGCAAGCCCGAACTATGAGCCACCTCAAGATTACATTGATGTGATCGAGAGCCAAGCAGCAATGCAAAATCAAGCTAACATCGATCGGCAACAGAGAGAATGGGAGACAGACACATCGGCAGCGAGAGCCGAGTCTTCAGGAGCGGCACCATCTGATGCCCCCACCGCAGAGCTTGATCAGTTCATTCAAATGGTAAATTGGATGGACTCTAACCTCAACGAGCTCACCTTGACAACGGGAGAGACTACCCAACAAATGGAACACAATAGCTCAACAATTCAACAAGAGGTTAGTGAAATAAGAAACAGCATGGAGGAGGTCCGGAAGAGTGTCGACGAGAGTAGGCGCGAGATCCAGCAGACGCGCTACATGGCACAGCAGTATTATGAGTATGCTCTCGACTCCGGATTCGAGTACCAGCCGCCACCATACAGACTCTTCGACCCGTCATTCTACGAGGAGATCCAGCATCCACCACCACCTCCACCACCTCAGGATTGAGGTGCAGTGAGTTGTATCTTTCCCCGGTCTTTTTACTTTCTTTACTTCCTTTATTTTTATCTCTCGTGCATTGGGGACAATGCTCAATTTTATTCGGGGGGTAGGGAAAGTAAAATTGACCATGTATCTTTAAAATTTTTCGCATTTTTAATTCTTAGATGCTAGTAGTTTTACTCAATTTTTGACTAGGATTGGAGGCTTTACCAAAAATCCTAGAATGATTAAATTGAGCTTTTTAGTTAGCTTGCATTTTTATTTTTCCTTAGGATTAGGTTAATCAAATAGGAATTGTTTTAAAATTTTAATTAGGCTAAGGTTTAGACAATTGGCCATGATACCAAAAATTCAGAATTTTTAATTATTGGTAATTTCAAAGTGAACAATTAATTGCTAACCATGAGAGTTGATCAAAAATCGCAAACCCTAGAATTTTTATTTATTGAGTAATTTATTTTTGCAACGTCTTTTAAATTTGATAGTGTTTTAGAATACCCATTTATTATAGATAGACCCCTTGCGAAACTATGCAATAATTTCTTGTATGAATGAATACTTGAAATTGTGTGTAATCATGGTGCTTGTGACACAAAAATATTTTTATTTTTCAGAAAAATAGAAAAACATGAAAAAATCAGAAATGAGAAAAACCCAAAAAAAAATAGAAAAATATAGAAAAAAAGAAAAAAATAGAATAAAAGATGGAGGATAAAAAGAGTACGGGTGCCTACGCAAGACTGGTTACCAATAGGCTCGAGAAAACCTCCCAAATTTTAAATTTTTGTACATATTTAAATTTTCGAAAATAGTCACAAGTACCAACACACTTAGTTGTCATATTTTGCTCCAATCAATTGGGAAGGAAAATCAAAATTTATATTATTAGAATTCCTATTGATTGGAAGGGATCCATGTATAATCAAAGGGGAAATTAATACTCTCAATTTTAAGGATATTTGTGAATTAGATTGTTCGATAATAATTTTTCTAGGGTTAGCATAATGAGGTCAATCATGGGGTGAATAAATTGTTCAAGGGAGAGATCTTCGATATTTTAGAGTTCTAAATTTTTATTGTCATGTCAATTGTACCAAACCAAAGTTCTAATTTAATTTTAAACAAGTCCTTGAGATTGTATGGTTTAACCTAGACCGGATCTTTGACCAGCTGGGATGTCGTTGCTTGAGGACAAGTAACAATTCAAGTTGGGAGGCGTGATCAGAGTCAAAATAACGATGATTTACGTAGGGTTTTGGCTTAGGTTTTACATATTTTCTCACACTTATGTTTAATTAATTAGAGAAAAAGGCTACTGTCACCCTTCTTTATGTTTTATTGCAGAAAACAGGTTTTGGGACTATTTTACATCAAATGGAGCTAGAATCAGGTCAATCGGATCAGCGATGCTTATCGACTAAGTCTTGGTTACGGCCCGTATTGACTGATACGGACCAGGCCTAGCACAGACCAGAAGATAGCGCTGGAAGCAGTTAAGTCCTAACCGTCAAGGTCTCAATACGGACCGTATCACCTTGATACGGTCCGTATCCGAAGGCGCCTCTTGGGAAATAACTGCCGACAGCTGTTTCCCGATTGATTTCTTAGCCTCCAATCAATCTCCAGACGTTCCTCCACTCCTATATAAGGCCCCTGGGCAGAAGAATACTTCATCTTTGTAATTAGGGTTAGATTTGATTAAAGAGAGAAGAGAGGAGTGCTTGTAACTATGCCGTTTCGCGGCTAAGTTCATTTTCTTAGGGCTAGGCAGTAAACCTTGTTACTCTTGATGTTTTGATTAATATATTTCTGTTGATTATGATTTCTTGTTGTTGTATCAAAATGCTTTTGTGATTTATTATCTCTTCATCTAATTTCAATGATCTAGTTTGAGTTCATTAGGGTAGTGACAGTGCTTTAATGGCAATAGAAACTATTTGTATGAGTTAGCCTTGTTGAGATCTATTAGGTTTATGTGAAGAAAACCTTAGTGGGGAAACCATAAACCAGACCAACAAAATGCGTACCAAATTCTATCACTTGCGTAAGGAAACTCACAGTGATCTGTGTAGTAATTTGGGGTGTTTAGAGACCAGACATATGCGTAAGGAAAATCGCAGTGTCCTCTGTAGAGTCTCGATGAAAGATCTGTCATTCTTGCGTAACATAAATCGCAGTGACCTTTGTGGTTATCTTTCATAAAATAACAACAGGAAATCAGACGCAACAGGAATATATTGTTAAGGCGGATTGAGTGGCAATGGTGTGCCGAAACCCTAGGTATTCTCATCTCTATCTTTATTTTAATTACTTTTAATTGTTTCCTAATTTACATTGATCAACAAACATCTCTAAAATTTCAGATTTCGTCTAGCCTTTCGAAAGGTTGTGATTCGATCACTCGAAGTATTGAACCAATATTCCCTGTAGATCGACCTCGTATATACTACTCGATAAGGATTGTGCGCTTGCAGTCCGAACCGATAGCATTTCCGAGTTTATAAATATTAAAAGAAACATTGCTCTCTTTTGAGTGATCAGGTAGTGTTCCTCTAATCGTTGCTAAGGGCGTTGTACATCTAGGAGCCAAAAGTGTACACTTTGGTCATCTAAGGCCCAACCATGCATGCGTGCAGGTTGACTTAGTCGTGGATGGATGGCAGCGCGTAACCCTTCCTGTCCCTACCGACGACATGCTTGTGCTTGATGAGGCACGGACGTCATTTGTCCAATGGCCCAAGAGTCAGATTATTTTGGATCAGGTAATTCATAAAAAAATCCATTTATTTTGTTACATTCAAATCATTCTTTTTGAAATACTTGAATAATCCATTTATAATTTGATACAGACACGAGAAGATGATGTCACCGGTACGGCGATGTCACCGGTAAACCAGGAGGTGGCTTGCCACGTCGGGGCTGACGCGCCACAATCACCACACCGTCCTATGGTCACCGAAGAAGAATACAGCCGTTTGCCCAATGATTTGCGCCTTCTCCACGACCACTTGATGACGGCGCCCGAAGGCATGAAGGATATCATCATCCCTGTCCCACCTGGGATGTTTCTACACGAAGGCAGGGATCTCCTGCTGTCGTTCAAAGACTTCAAGGACATTTTCCACCACTCGTCATCCGACAAATGGCTCGATGTGTCATTCATCACCATTTTCCTCATGTTAGTGATCAAAAATTATTTTCATTATTGTATAGAACTCAAATATATATTCTAATTTCAATATGATGAGTTTTCAGGAAGCTAGTCTGAAACTGTGATGAGATGGTTGAAAAGAAGAACTTGTGCATATTTCTGGACCCCGAGAAAGTGAGTTCTACGGCAGTGACATGTTATCCGGATATGGCTATCGAGTACATGTGTTCTGCGATGCATCGTGCTAAGGCGGAGGAGAAGAAATTCATTCTCGTGCCATACCACCAGAGGTTAGTTCTAATCTTAACTTATGTGTTGTTTATATTTTAATTAAAGAATTGTACAAAGGAAATAAAAGTTAAACATAAAAAAATGAAATCACACCATCAACCATAGCAAACACTTGTGTCACTATTATATGGTAAAGTACTATAATTCTTCTCCTCCCACAGCAAACATTGGTGTTCGATTATCATTGTGCTGTACCTAAATGTGGGCATAATTGTTGATTCTTGTAAGCCCAAAGGAAGAATCGCGCTTGACAAATGCAAAGTTATCTTCCCTTTTGTGAATAAGTAAGCAATAATAATTCACTAGGTTTGAATTTCTTTCAATCATATCAAATTATAAAATTGCTAATTACATTCACTCAATTTTGTAAGGGCTTTTGCGAAATATATTAAAGAGGGAGGATTGCATAGCACGGGCACGCGCAAGAAAAATAAGTTGAATTGGAAGTGGATGTTGGTGAGCACACTTTATGAGTTAATAATTTCATATCTTGTTCAAAAAATTATTGTCATTTTAACAAAGGCCGCTAAATGTAAATTTCAGAGCCAGCAACAGTTGGAGAGTTGGGAATGCGCTTATTACACGATGATATTCATGTTTGACTTTGCCGAAAGAATACAATTCCAATTCCCAAAAGCGGTATGTACTTCATATTAATTGTTCCTATATAATAAGCAATTGATATCTACCTTTTCTGAAATACTAACTATTATCAAATTATAATTGTAGAATGTGACAAAGCAACCGCATTACACCGAGAATTAGATCGACGATTTGCAGTGCATGTGGGCAAGGTGGTTTACCATGGAATTTTGTAATCCTCGATATGGATTTGCATAGATTTGTATAAAATATTGTATAATTTAGCATAAGAATTTCTTGCTAATTAATATGTTTCGAATGCATTTATTGCTATATGAATTTTGTATAATTCTGTAGCAAAAAACTGGCTAGCAAGGCTGGAGGCTAGCCCAAAAACAAAATATACAAAAAAAAAAGATTAGCTATTTATACATGGATATTTAACAAATGTCCGTGTATGATAGAAAAAACAAAAAAAAAAGATTAGCTATTTATACACGAATATTTAACAAATGTTCGTGTATGATAGCTAAGAGAGCTACACGGACATTTAATACAAATCCGTGTAGAAAGAGTAATCATACACATATTGTTTCTGAAATGTCCGTGTATGATAGCAAAGCTGGAGGCGAAAAACAAAATA